>JAJMHJ010000016.1:0-92118 GCA_030583035.1 Yamadazyma taylorii | reverse complement strand
ATATAAACTACATCAAAACCTATCAATAGAACCACTAGTATTGCCAATGAATTTCATCATGATATCATCTCACTTGATCTCAAATTCGATGATATCATACCACAACAGAAAAAGGAAAATCGTTTTAGGCAGAATTGTTCCGGGTCGTTGTGACCCACGTACTACAAAGCATCAAATCACTAGTATACAGATACTAATCAATAGTATACCCAAAATTCTTGTTAGTATACAGACCCCCTTAATATCTCTATACACTCTAACCACCACCTAACCTTGACCCTATTGGACATTTAGTCATAATAGCTTGCAGCCACTAAGTCGTCATGTATGTCATGTAGTGTGTGGTTGTGGTATGGGCTCGGAGTTTTTTCACTTTCGCTAATAGCAAATATGCTTATGATTACAGCAAATATTTGAGGACAAGTTCTGACTGGATGTGTGATTAAAGGGTTTAGGAACTAGGGACCCACGACACTCATATATTTGCTACTGTGCCGAGGGGTGTATGACACTCATGAACACATTATTTTAGGTAGTGGATTAAATTTGTGGTGTGTTTTCACGGGCCACTTCTTACACCACCCCACCACTGTTTTAGACCGCAAATTCTGCGACCGGCGGATCTTCTCGACACATTTTGAAAAAAACTATAAAAGGGAGGAGATTTCCAATAATTAAATCACAACCCCCTGATATTTATAACAAGTGTATATACGAAATATTTTTTTAATTATTATTCACAATGTCAGCTTACGATGTATTAAAAACTAAATCCGGTGTTATCTACGGTGATGATGTCCGTCAATTGTTCTTATATGCTCAAAAGAAACAATTTGCTATCCCAGCTATTAATGTTACTTCTTCTTCTACTGTTGTATCAGCTTTAGAATCCGCTAGAGATAACAGATCTCCAATTATTTTACAAACCTCTTCTGGTGGTGCTGCTTACTTTGCTGGTAAAGGTGTTGATAACAAATCACATGAAGCTTCTATTCAAGGGTCTATTGCTGCTGCTCATTATATCAGAGCCATTGCTCCAGCTTATGGAATCCCAGTTATTTTACATACTGATCATTGTGCTAAAAAATTATTACCATGGTTTGATGGTATGTTAAAAGCCGATGAAGAATTCTTTGAAAGAACCGGTCAACCATTATTTTCTTCTCATATGTTAGATTTATCTGAAGAATCTGATGATGAAAATATTGCTACCTGTGTTAAATATTTTGAAAAAATGACTAAAATGGGTCAATTTTTAGAAATGGAAATTGGTATTACTGGTGGTGAAGAAGATGGGGTTAATAATGAACATGTTCAAAGAGAATCTTTATACACCTTACCAGAAACTGTTTATAAAGTTTTCAAAGCTTTATCTCCAATTTCTCCAAACTTTTCAATTGCTGCTGCTTTTGGTAATGTTCACGGGGTTTATAAACCTGGTAATGTTCAATTAAAACCAGAAATTTTAGCTGAACACCAAAAATACGCCAAAGAACAATCTGGTTCTTCTAATGATAAACCAATCTTTTTAGTTTTCCATGGTGGTTCTGGTTCTTCTCAACAAGAATTTGATACTGCTATTTCTAGTGGAGTTGTTAAAGTTAACTTGGATACCGATTGTCAATATGCTTACTTAATTGGTATCAGAGATTATGTCTTAAACAAAAAAGATTACTTAATGTCTCAAGTTGGTAACCCAGAAGGTGCCGATAAACCAAACAAGAAATATTTTGATCCAAGAGTCTGGGTTAGAGAAGGTGAAAAGACCATGTCTGCCAGAATTTCTGAAGCTTTAGATATTTTCCATACTAAAGGTCAATTATAAGCTTGTGAAATAAATAGGTAAATATTATAATGAACGTATAGTTTTTATATTATGTATTTACAGGGAGTAGTACCAGTCTAGTAAGTGGTGTTAGAACCATCCTTCCACCTATAATTATCGTTATTAGTATAATCATCTATTCATTACCATCAGTTAATCATTTTTGTTAAGATACAGTTTAGCCTTTTGATATTCAGGCATTTTATTCATATTAAAAAGTCGATTATATTGAAGTTCTTTTCCTATTAGTTGATTAACTTTAAAAAATTTCTGAACACATCTATCAGTACAACTTTGTTCAGCAGTATTTAAGTCCCCTTCTGCAAATTCTTCTCCAACACATTTATGATTACAAGTAGCAAGAACCGAATCAAATGTTTGGGCTTGGGCTTCATATTGCAACACCGCAAGTTTGACCTTCTCAGGATCAACCGCTTGATATTGGGTTTGGGCCCCTAAGAACATAGACATGTTTAATCAAGTATATAACTTATGTAAAGCCCTATTTTATATTGAAAATTTTCAAAGTTGTGGAAGAAAAAAAAAAAAAAAAAGGTGAGATTTAAAATCGCATTTTCACTATTATTTCTGCTCATTACTACTACTATAGTTAAAATTCATACAACCATGCATGTATTATTAGTCAATGATGATGGTCCATTAGATGACAAGACATGCCCATACATTAAATACTTGGTTGATGAGATCAACCGATCTACCAATTGGAAATTGTCCATTGCAGTTCCTAACCAACAAAGATCATGGATCGGAAAAGCTCATTTCGCTGGCAAGCATTTAACTACCCAATATATTTATACTAAAGATTCTACTGAAACTTATAATGATAAGGTTAATGAATATGAAGGCCCATTCCCAGATCATCAGGATCAATTTAAACAGTATCAAGAATGGGCCTTAATAGATTCGACCCCTGCTGCCTGTACTGATGTTGGAGTTAATTTTCTATATGATGATATTGATTTGGTATTATCAGGACCTAATTTTGGGAAGAACTCTAGTAATTTATATATTTTAGCTAGTGGGACAGTAGGAAGTGCTATGGAAGGAGTCTTACATGATAAAAAAGCCATAGCATTAAGTTATTCTTATAGTTCTATTGATCATGATTTTGACGAAATAAAAGCTGCTAGTATTAAATCAGTTAAATTAATTGATCATTTATATAAGAATTGGGGACAAACCAATAAAGCCATTGAATTATATACCATCAATGTTCCATTAAATCCTCATATTGATAAATCTAAAATCTATTATGCTCCTATATTAGAGAATAAATGGGGTCAATCAGTATATGAACCAGTACCTAATAGTAATAATAATCAGTTCAAATGGGGGCCTAATTTCAAAAAGATTTATAAAGATGGCTTGGCTGATTTTAATCATAGTGATAGTAGGAGTTTGATTAATAATGATATAACTGTGACTCCATTAAAGGCAAAATTTAAAGAATTGGAACCATTATTTGGAGAAATTACTTTAGATGATAATAAACAATCGAACCAGTCAGATCCAGCTATACCTAATTATTTGCTATTAGATATTCCTGAGTCTACTTATATATACGAACCTATCAAAGAAGGATTTAAGGATCATAATTTTGAAATCACCAATGACAAATCCATTTTATCAAAAATTCCTCAAGTTAAAGTATTTCATTATGCAGAATATGAAGATTTGGATTTAGAATTAATTGAAAAACATCCGAATCATTATTTCATACCATCAAATATTTATAGAAAAGGATTAATTCGAAAGAATTACTTGTCAAATTTGATTCATCAATTTACTGTTAAAAATCCCTCATCAATATTACGGTATAGTTACCCATTAACTCATCAATTTGAATTAGACTATGCGGAATTTTTAGATGATGCTTTAGATGAATTTTATGAGTTAAGGGAAGATGTAGAGAATAATAATAAACTATGGATCTTGAAACCTAGTATGAGTGATAAAGGACAAGGAATTAGACTATTTAAAACCATTGATCAATTGCAAGAAATATTCAACCTGTTTGAGGAGGGTGAAGATGATGAGAATGAGAATGAAGGAGATGATGATGAAGGAGATGATGATAATGGTGTGATTACTTCTCAATTAAGACATTTCATTGTTCAAGAATATCAACTGAACCCATTATTATTACCAGATTATAATAATAAGAAGTTTCATATAAGAACATATGTAGTTGCAAATGGTGATTTACAAGTGTATGTGTATAAACATATGTTAACCTTATTTGCTAGTGAGCCATATCCTGATATCAATAACAATCATGATGATGATGATAATGATGACCAATCAGGTATATCAATGAATGGACACTTGACAAACACATGTTTACAAACAGAAGAGCCAATCATTGAAGATTTTTGGAACCTTAAAGGAATCAATCAATTTGAAAAACAAATCATTTATAATAAAATATGTCAAATCACTAATCAAGTATTTAAAGCTGCTAAATCAATTGATCGAATTAATTTTCAACCATTACCTAATGCTACTGAATTCTTTGGGATTGATTTCTTAATAAACCAAGATTTGTCTGTTAATTTATTAGAAATAAATGCTTATCCAGATTTTAAACAAACTGGTGATCATTTAAAGTCATTGATTTATAATTTATTTAGTAGTACTATTAGTGAGATTATTATTCCTAATACTAATGGTGATACGAGGGTACCACAGAATTCGTTATTGACGGAGGTATTGAATGAGAAGTCAAACTATTAAACCAGAAGTAAAGGTGTATATGTAGATAGGTAGATATGTAGATAGATAGATACCTACATATAGATTCAATTTATGTAAAGATATAATCGTACCGAATGCGATGGTTTAGCAGCCATTTCGAGCGATAACGGACATACAAGCAACGAGTGAGTGAGTGAGTGAGTGAGTGAGTGAGTGAGTGAGTGAGTGAAAGAGAGTGAAAGAGAAGCAGAAAGACCAAGGTCGTGTGTGCGCGCCTCCAATGGTCAAATTTCGACGAAAAATTTCAATCATTTTTCAAGTAAAAAATTTTAAAGGAGAATTGTCATATCTATTTTTTTTTTCCTGTTGTATTCATTAACTTATAGTATCGACAATAACCTATTGTTTCCGATATAATTTCCATATAAATTATATATATCCCTAGAACGGAGAAAGAAAGAAAAAGAGTCCCTTTCAAACAACCCGAACAGGAACCTCAAGCCCGCTGTCCTTTGTAACATTGAGACTTTTTTAAAGCTGGTAACTTCATCGACACATTTTCATTTCCACATAAAATTATAATGTCGACACGAAAATATAAGAACCAACTGAAAAGGTTCAGTCAAAATTCAAATAATAACAATGGCTCAAATCTTAGTAGTGAAGTAAGTAATTTAAGTGAAATGTTCCCAGATTGGAGCACTGAAGACTTATTAAGTTTGTTAAATGAAAATAATCAAGATTTTGAAATTGTCATTGATTTGATTGTCAATAATAAAGTATCAAGATGGGAACCTATTAAGAAAGAACCTAAAAAGAAGAAGGAAGTTGATGATTTTAAAGAAGTTATAAATAATAATGTTAAACCTGTAACTAGAAATCATAATCATAATTCTTCAACTTCTAATCATAGTAGAAAATCTGCTGCTCCTGCAAAGAAACAGCAACATGGTCCAAAGAAAGCTACTAAGGATAAAGTAGATACAACCACCACTACTACTGAAATAGCAGAACAAGTCAATAATGGTACTACTACTACCACCACTGCTGCTACTACTACTTCTTCTACTTCTTCTACTACTGCCCCTGGTTCATCATGGGCTGCTGCATTATCTTCCACCGAAAAGAAGAAACCAGTTCCAACCCAATCACAACCACAATCTGATTCTCACCCACAATCACAATCTCAAAATGATCCACAACAAGATTCTGAATCTACTGAACTTGAAGGTGATAAAAAGGGAGAATCTGATTCTAAATCTAAAAGATCTACTAAATCTGATCTTCCTAGTAAACCAAAACCTAAATCCAAATCTAAACCAGAATCTAAACCTTCAAAATCTGAATCTGCGGAATCTACTACTCCTAAAGGTACCAATGTTCAACAAGGAACTTCTTGGGCTTCTATGTTAACTCCAAAACCTAAAGTTCTTAAAAAAGAAAAGAAATCTGAAGAAGTTAAATCTACTCAACCTCAAGAAGGTCCAGCTGTAATAGAAACCAAACAAGAAGTTAGTACTCCAAAAGATTCAACTACCACTGCTACTACCACTGCCACTAAAGATATTCCTCAAGCTAATGGTACTGGAGTTAAAGTAGCTGAATCTACTACTGTCAAAAGTAATAAATCAGATCTTGAGATTCCAATTGATGAAATTAAAAACTCTATTCCTAAAGTTCCTGAAACCAATGAAGAACCTTCAGTTATTTTACCAAACAATAATAATTTGAGTAATGTTGGTGTTTCATTTGGGTCATTAGCTTTAGATGATGTTAAGAGTGAACCACAAGCTCAACCTCAATCACAAGCTCAACAAGCTCCAGTAGCCCCACCACAAACAGAAGAAGATCAATCCAAACAATCAGGAGCTTCTCAATCTCAACCACAACAACCAGTTGGTCAACCAGATGATGGTCGTTATAATCAATATTATTATCAACAAAACCAAAAACCTCAATATGACTATTATAACCAATATCCAAATCAACAAAACCAACAAATTCCACAACAATATGGAGGATATCCAATGGATTACTCCAATTATAATGTCCAAATGTTAGCAGCTCAACAATTAGCTGCATTACAGCAAATGCAAAATACTCCACATCAAGCTCAGGCTCAAACCCAAGGTCAACCAGCACAAGGATCTAATGGAGCTGCAGATGCTACTCAATCACCAGTTGCTCTCAACCAAGGACAATATTATAATCAACCAGCAGGAGGTAATCCACAAACAATGCAATATCCAGGAGCTAATGGACAAAATCAATCACAACCAGGATCTCAAGATAATGGTGCTACAGGAGCTCCAACTTCTCAATCCCAACCACAACCTGCTCAAACCCCAGCACAAATGCCATCTCAACAACAAATGCCACCATTTGGATATCCTTATTATAATTATTATTATAATCAACCATTTTACCAACAAGGATTGGCCCAAAATGGATTCAATTCTCCAGGAGTTTCTCATGCTAATATGATGCCTCAAACTGCTGGAATTGGTGGTCAACCACAAGCAGTTCCTGGTGCTGTTGCAAATTCTGCTGGTAATATGTCTCAACCTCAACAACCTCAAGCTCAACCTCCACAACAAGCTCCACAACAAGCTCCACAACAAGCTCAAGCTCAAGCTCAACCTCAACAACCAATGATGCCACAATTCGGTGGATACCAACAATATCCTCAATATGGGTATCAAGATTCCAATCAATATAGAGGTTGGTATTAGGAGACATAAGAGTAATTTTGTATAAAAAAAAACAGTTTTTTTCACTGACTATGTCTATAGGAAGATCTATATAGTATATATAGAGTAATGATACGGGTGATTAAAAACGGTAGGGCTGATGGTGTAAAGCTGATGGTCCTAGTGTGGTTTTGTATGTGTGTAGTGTGTAGAGTGTAGTGTGGAGCTATTTATGTAGAATCATTAGTGCCAATATAGTAGTGCCAATATAGTAGTGCTAATGGTAGTATATCTCTATGGCTGCAAATTTCTTCATACCAGCAAGTCCAGACCACCCGCACCATCCAGACGGTCCAGACATATCGTGGATACCCCAATTCCGCAACGGTAAATTTCAGACTGCTTGTAATATGTGTCACATAGTAAATATCATCACTAACTATCATATAGTGTGCGAGTATTTAATGGGGGCAGTTGTTACTACTAGAATTTCTCACTAAGGGTTTTTTTTATTACCATAGTAAAATTAGTATGTATAAAATTTTATTAGTAGGGCAGTTAGCGTCCTACTAAGTGAGGGATAAATTTTCTATCAAGATTTTTCAAGACGGTTGTAATGGCTCAATGGGTTCTCCTGTCAATATGTACCCAATTGGTCCATCCATTGAGGTTCTATTGACTCTTGAATTGACTAAAATCTTGTTCAACTATATGGGCCATTTCCTTCTCTCATACTATCAGTGATAACCATAATGAAATGGTTGCAACTGCGAAAGCTCGAAATTTTTTTTTTTTTTTCGATATCAATGATAATCATGAAGAGAGTGATACCCATAGTTAGATGGATTAAGAGGTTAGGTCAATGATAGAGGAAGATTATAATAAAGGGGTTACAGGGGAAGGAGGCAATTTTTTGGAAAAAAGTGGGAATCTCGTTTGACCATGAAAAACCCAGGAAAATTTCAGTTATTGAGACGTCAAACACTACCAGGGGGGTGCTGGGTGCCATGGGGCCAGGAAGCCATAGACCAAAAGAGTCGCGAACCAATGGGCTCCGCACCACTACCTCGCACTACCTCGTGGAACCAATTGTTGGTACCCCAGAGGTGTGAATGAACACCGGTGCTGGTACCCGCACTGGTAATCCCCCCCCATTTAAGGCGCACTTTTTGTAATGGTGACACAAAAACGCCTATTTTAAGATAAACAAACAAAATATAAACAACTGATAAAATATAAATACTTGAAGAATATTCCCTAAGGTTATTTTTTTTTATATACTAACTGTTTTTTTTTTAATTTAGAAATCAAACAAAATGGCTGAAAGAAAGAAAGCTGCTAGAAGAAAGAAGGATCCAGATGCACCAAAAAGATCTTTAAGTGCATATATGTTTTTTGCTAATGAAAACAGAGATATTGTTAGAGCTGAAAATCCTGGTATCTCATTTGGACAAGTTGGAAAATTATTAGGAGAAAAATGGAAACAATTAACTCCTGAAGACAAAGGTCCATATGAAAAGAAAGCTGATGATGATAAAAAGAGATATGAAAAAGAAAAAGCTGAATATGCTAAAAAAAATAGTTAAGCTCAAGGTATTTTTGTAGTATATGTTTTATTAGTGTTTAAATATATGTTTTCTTAAAAACAGATGTGTAGGGGTATGAGTGTGTAGGGGATGGTGTAGGGGTATAAGGTGTAGTGGTATAAGGTGTAGGGTTGGGAATGGTCAGTGACTAGTGTTTGGCTATCAGCTGTAGTGGTAACAGCTATAGACTAGAATGCTATAACTAGTAGATTGGCCTAACATGTAAAGTGCGTAAGATAGTAAATTATAAACAACCGCAACTAGTAAGAGGTTTGCTGTGGCCTCAGGGGATTCTGGCGATCCTCTGGCCTTTAGGTAGAACCGGTTCGGCCCACTGCCACATGTACCAAACCGCAACCATACGAGCCCACTCCCACCTCTGTGGCGTGCTTGCTGGAAATGGGCTCTGATAAAACCGGCATGCCAATCTCTAACCACCAATTTATTCAACAACTACTACCCCAACCATTCAACAGGACCAGTCTCAACCTCTAATGTCTCTTGGCTCCCTGTGTCCCTCCCCCCACCTTCTCTCTTTGAGCCCCACCATCTATTGACTAAAACCTCCTTTTGTTCGTAAACGTTGGCCGAGTATTACCTAAATCTGACGTCACCGGATTAGATTGAATCGACGGTTGATGGATTTTACACTACTTGTGATAATCTCATTACTATCATATTTAAACCTATAAAGATCCCACCATCGCTCCCCCTCCTCCACCCCTTATTTGTCTAACTCACTCAATTGTTATATCATGTCGTTACCTCAACCTTCACTCACTAGTGATCCAAAATCATTTGCTTATCCTTCAGCTAAGGTTAGATGGCCTAAAATTGTTGATGATTGTATTAACGATTTGAAAATTGATGGACATGAAGATTTAATTCCTCAATTCGAAACCCTTAAACAAGATATCATTGATGATAAACCAGTTCATAAATTCACTGAAGATGATATTGCTGTTAATCCTGATGTGAAATATTTTAATGACAATTTCCCAACTGAACCATCCCCATTAAGTTGGAAAAATGGTCCATGGTTATATTTAGAATGTCATTTTTATCAAATAATTAATTTGATTTTTATTAGAGCCGGAATCCCTGATTATGATGTGTTTAATAATTTAAAGAATTCTACTTTAGTATCATCAGAAGTTGGGATTGTTGAATTATCAAAGAAATTGTCGACTTTTGATTATAATTTAGATGCTGAAGCTAAATTGATTTATTTTAAAGAATTTTTAGATATTTCATTATGGGGTAATGCTACTGATTTATCCTTATTAGCTGGTGATGTTACCTTAGAAGATATTAAATCAGTTCAAGGAGAAAAAATTAGAAAAGAAAATGAAAAAAATATTTTAGCTAATGATACTACCAAAATTTTTAATTATTTAATTAATAAACCTTTAGGTCCAGTTGATTTTATATTAGATAATTCAGGATTTGAATTATTTAGTGATTTGGTATTAGCAATTTTCCTTTTAGAAGCTAAATTATGTAATCAAATTAATTTCCATTGTAAAAAGGTTCCTTGGTTTGTTAGTGATGTATTAATTAAAGATTTTGATGAATTATTCACTCAATTAGATAAATTTAACAATCCATTGATTGATCAATTTACTAACACTATTAAAACTTATATTAATACTGGTAAAATTACTACCGTTACTAACAAGTTTTGGACTTTGTCAAATAAATTTTGGGATTTACCAAAGTTTGAAGATGCTTATTCTCAATTTAAAAATTCAAATTTAATGATTTTTAAAGGGGATTTAAATTACAGAAAATTGACTGGTGATATGTGGTGGGATAAAACTACTCCATTCTCTACGGCTATTCAAGATTTATCTACTGCTAAATTACCTATTGTTTCTTTAAGAACTTGTAAAGCTGATGTGGTAGTTGGATTACCTAAAGGGGTCAATGAAAAATTAATTGAATCCGATGGTAATTTATGGTATTCTACTGGTAAATATGCTGTAGTTAGTTTTTTCAATCCTGATGAAAATTAATTAGTCAAGTTTTAGGTTTAGTTTTAGAGTTTATAAATTGTTACACTACATATAAAACCTTTGTTTAATTTGATCATTTTAGGAATTTCCCATTATCTATTATACATTAAATAAGAACCGAATCTCTCTCTCCCTCTCTCCCTCTCTTACTTAAGCCCTATATAATCCCCTACTGGTCACCAGCCTTTCTGGAATTACAAGCAACAATCTTAAATTTATCAACACTAATCTCATCATTCAAATCTGTATTACTAGCATCATTCAACTTCACCATAACATTTTTAATAATAAAAGTCCATACATCATCACAAAATCTATAAGTACTTAAGTCCCCTTTAAAAGTTAATTTGGACTTTGCAATATTTTGTTCTGGTTTTAATAATTCGGATATGATTCTATCAAAGTTAGTTAAAGTAGTCATGGCCAATTGAGGTTGGATTTTTTGGTCTGAGATTAATTGATCTAATGCATCGGTTAATGTGGTACCAATAGTGGCTCTTCTATATAATTCATAATATCCTGGTGCACTCATGATGTAGTTAATTACTTAGGGTGAACGCTACTTGAAAAATGTTTTGTAATTTGTGAGAATCACCAAAAAACTCATGCGCATTTCCATGAAGGCGATAAATTATATGGCAAGGTGAGATATTTTGGGCCGGCCTAATTTGTTACCATGTCTAACCATTTCTCACTAACTCTCACCATTTTCCATCGTTTCCCACCACCTTGGTTCAATTTGGTCCAATTCGGTCCAACTTGGTGCGACATACATCTCTAATTAGATTTCTTCTCTTTAACTAATATCTTACCTACCTGCATTATAACTTATAAATATACCATGGGAGATCAACAAAATAATAGCACCATAGGACAAAAATACCGCCTGGCAGTCAAAAAACTTAATGATCTTCAAAACAGCCCCACTGCTAAGAACTCAAAAGAATATCAATTAGATACTCTCAGACTAATTCATGAATTTAACCTCATCACCAAAATTATTACCGAATTAGATCTCTTTAGTGATAATGAATTCTTGGAAGAAATTAATGTCAATTATCTCCCGTTCTTAAACATTGATTATTACCTTGGTGAACTATATCTCAATTGTATGAGTAATGAGAACCTTGAAATCAGCATAGATTATAAAGCTGATAATTTACAAAAATCCAAACATCATTTCAGTCAATATCTTAATAGACTTGTTGAATTACAATTATTAAATCCTTTACAAATTAAACAATTCAATGGATATAATTTGAATCGTCAAGAAAAAATCGATCAGTATAAATATGAACGAGAATTACAAAATAGCTTATCGCATATGGCTGAAAAAGATGCTAAGAAGGATGATCAGGATGATGACGGTGATGATGATGATGATGATGAAGATACTAAACGGAATTTGTATGTGGATCAGATAAATCTTTACATTATAAAAACATTAAATCAACTTCAACTACTTGAGATGGAATTGATTGTTCTAAGTAATAGACCTAAATCTAATGAATTGAAACCTGAGACTGAAAATTCCAATTCTCAACATGATCAACGTCAAAAACTATCAAATAATCCAGCAGATAAATTTACTACTAGGTTAGAGACATTACCACAAAACCAACCCATTAACAATCTTATTAATAAAGGAAGAGTTCTTCAACCATTTACGTTAACTAGACAAGAATTGAAAAATAAAGTCTTTGGTACTGGTCAAGTATTACCATCTATGACGGTTGAAGAATACCTTGATTATGAATTAGCCAATGGGAAAATGGCACAACCAGAAGCTCCACAACCAGGTAGCGAAGAAGAAGATAATGTTGATGAAGAGGCCGAGAAAGATGCAAGAGAATGGGATGATTGGAAAGATGATAATCCAAAAGGGGCTGGTAATACCATGAATATGGGGTAATCTATCCTTCTTAGATAATATTAGTTATGATGATGCCAATATATACACATATATAATATCTGTACCGTTTTTGTTTTTTTTCTTTCTCTTTTTTTTTTTATTTCTTTTGTTCTTTGTTAGTGTCTAAAGGTTATTCAATTTTTTTAAATAATTTAAATATTCCACATTCAATTCTTGAAGAGTAATTAATTGATTATTATCAGACACTTGTTTTATCAACCATTTATCTGAATCATTATTAAAACTTTTAAGACAATTTAAAATTACAAGATAAAATTCAAGGATTTTTAAATAAATAATTTGTAAATCTGATTTCGATATTAATGATAATTGTTGATTCGATCCACTAATTTCATTCTCAAATCTTATGATAAACCAGTATAATGACTCTATCCCTTGACGAATTAATCGATTATTAATTCTCCAACTGTATAAGATTTCGTAGAATTTAACCGAATTAAGTATTGATTCGTTATTAGCCAATTCAACTAAAATCAAATCAATGATTTTAAAATTTTTCTGTAAAAAAACCTCATCTTTAGTAAAAAGTTTATTAATTGAATCATGTTCAATTAATTTAGTAATGAAAAATTTTAAATATGTTCTAAATCGATTACTAGTTTGTAAATTTTGTAATGATTGTAAAATAATTTCAATATTAAAAAGTTTAATAGAATTTTGAAAAATATTTTCATAATAAATTTCAATGGCTTGAGGATCTTTAGTTAATGAAACTGCTTTTAATTCTAAATCAATTGATGCTTGAATAAATTTAGAATCATTTGTTGAGATTTTATTTAATATAAATTCCGAAAGATTATGATAAAAATCTGGTTCTTGAGCCTTTTCTCTACTATTGATTAAAAATCGATTAATTTCTGTAGGAAACTTTTCACAATCAAATTTTTTAATAAATTCATGAAAATTCCCATAAGTTAAAACATCAACTCCTTTAATATCCTTATTCATCAATAAAATTAATCCATATAAAAACTGATTACTAGGAATATTGGTATTAATTTTAGTAATGAATTCATCAAGAATAAATTGGGCTTTTTGTTGACTTGCTAAGCTAACAATAACATTCACAAGGTAATTCTCTTCATTAACTTTATCAAGAAGATAATTATATTTATTATTAACATCACCCTTTATGATTAATTGATCCCAAATTATAGAAGATTCATGATGATTACCAAAAAGCATTTCTAACATATTAAATGCTTTAAATTTATGTAAAATATCATTACAAACTTTTAAAAGAGTGGTTTCTTCTTCAAAGTTTGAAAATAATATTATGAACAGAAGTAATAACTGTTTATGATTTTTAATTAATTCTTTAAATGACATAACCATAAAACATTTAACAAAATCACTTAATTGATTTTCATATCCTAATGATTCAATTATTGACCCTCCATTAACCAAATTATTGATTTTATCCAATATATTTGGATAGTTATTTAATACCTCACTAATTTCCAGAGCTTCATTATTAAGTTTAGTCCCTAAAATTGATTCTGATATATGAATCAAATTATTCGATTGGATAGAATCTAATGATATTACATATTTAAAGACTTTGAAAAAAGTTTTATTGGATAATTTTAAATTCACTCGTTGTAAATATTGATTAAACAGATCTTTATAATCATTTTGGAAATGTTCAAATTCATTTAATGGTCTATAAATTCCAATACCATTAGTTTGCAAAGTAACAATATTAGATTTAGTCAAACAAAGATTTAATGATTCTTTACTCAATCGTTTATATTCATCACATAATGAATTCAATATAAACCAAGGATCTTGAGGATGATCACTTATTTCTGATTGTAACTTTTGAGTAGCTTGTTGATTTTCCAACACCTTAATAGTTTCTTTAATGGGTAAATTTTGTTTATCAACAATCCTTGAAAGGGCTAATCTTTCTCTTAATATATTTATAGCCGTTTGTAAACATAATTGATCATAATTTCCAGAATTCAAAATTTGATTTTGATAATATTCTTGATCAAAATCTTGTAAACAATGATCATGAGATTCAATTTCAGACTCTTCAGTATCTATTATTGTCAAATTCAGAACATCTATAACATTATTGATTAAAATACTTGACGTATTAGATTTCCAAAGAATATAAAGCTTTATGGTATTATCATTTATTAAGTCAATTTGAAAATCTTGAATAAACCAGATTTTATTTCTATAATCATCCCCAAATGTAGGTAAATTAATGGTAAAAGAATTAATGGACAAATCAAAAGAATCATTCAATTCAAACACTTTAAATTCAGCTCCTTTGTCAGCCTTAAACACATTGGTATTATGAAAGAAAATAAATGGTTTTGATTGTATGGTTAATTGATATAAATACTTACTAGGAATTGTAGTTAAATAATGATTAGAATCATCAATTTCAATGACTTTAAGTAAATTATGAGAAGTTAAATCCCAAAACTTTAAGACTTTTTTAACACTTAAAGTTATTAACATTTCCCCAATTTGTAAGAAATCTACCACACAATTATTCCCTACTGAATCAGGACCTTTATTATTATTAAAAATGCTCCCAAAAATATTAAATGATAATTTTGTTTGTTCATTGAAGTTAAACGTATCGAACTCTGATAATGGAGAAGGTCTGTTAAAATGTAATAATCCTCCATCTTTTAATGATACTATACAATTTTGAGGATTAAAGAATTTGACATAAATTGGACTTGATCTTAATTCAAATGAATATGGTACGGTAATATTACCCCATTGATTAAAAGTATCCAATGGAAATCTATTCCCTTGACCTGGAATGAAATCATTCAAGTTTATCTTCAAAGATACAAACAAATATTTATCATCGATAAAGTCAAGGATTAAATTAAACTCATCACCGGGGTCAACATTAGTATCAATAATTGTAGAATAACATCTAC
Source organism: Yamadazyma taylorii (assembly GCA_030583035.1). NCBI lineage: Eukaryota > Fungi > Ascomycota > Pichiomycetes > Serinales > Debaryomycetaceae > Yamadazyma > Yamadazyma taylorii. Next base: position 76,442 of record JAJMHJ010000016.1, on the reverse strand, counting down.
TTGACGCCAATTTATTAGGCAATTGGACGCAAATTTTTTGTAATGCTAATCCACGATTATTATCAAGTACGATAGGAGACAAGCAAATTGATTTAAAATCATTTGTTACATCCACAGACACGAAATCTATAAATGTTTTATAGGCGTCAAAGCCAATGATTTCACCAGTATTTGATAGTTGTTGATTGAACCGATCATTTGCATTGACAGGTTGACGAGTCTCAGGATATCTCAACGGAAGACGCACATTTCTAGTGTCAACAAGGTCTTTATAACCTGTCACACTTGTACAACTGTACTTTTTCATGGTGTTTGGCCTTGAATAATACAAATCTTTATGTCTTCGTTGACAGACAAGTGCGCACCATTGCAAAAAAAATACAGAGAAAGTGAGAAAGTGAGAGAAAGTGAGAGAGTGAGAGTGAGAACTGAAAAACGAGGAAAAGAATAGCCTATTGAACCATCCTAACCAACTCATCATATTTTCATAAATACCACCATCATGTCGTCGACGATATTTTACAAGTTCTTTCACCAAAAGAACCAATCCACAATCCATTTCGATGGGACAGGTATCAATGTATTTGATTTAAAACAAGAAATAATCATCCAAAATCAATTAGGTGAAGGACATGATTTTGACTTAAAATTATACCATCTGGAACTGCCAGACATAGAATATGACCAAGATCAAGATGTTATACCTAGATCATCATTTGTATTTGCTAGAAGAGTACCTATAGGTCCACGGGCTGGGAAATTTGGGAATGCGTCACGGTATATTATTGGTAAACCTAGAATTAATCGGAAAGCTATTAATAAATCAACTACAGGAACTAATAATCTAGAACAACCACCAATTCAAGTTGAAGCTAATGAAAATGTTTCAGAAGAAGACCGGATAAAAATGATGTTTGAAAACCAATCGAATGTATGGGCACAAACCCAAGATGAATTAGCTCAACATAAAGTCATTTATAATAAACCAGCAGCAGGAGCACCCACCAATCCAGAAGATGCACCACCTCCAGGTTATATGTGTTATAGATGTGGAGGTAGAGATCATTGGATTAAGAATTGTCCTACCAATACTGATCCTAATTTTGAAGGGAAAAAATTAAAGAGAACTACTGGTATTCCCAGGTCATATTTAAAGACTATTACCAAAGAGACTGCTGATGATAGACAATTTACTTCTAATGATGAAGGAGATTTAATTGATAACCAAGGAAATAAATACATGGTTACTGATACCGGAGAGTATGTTATTGCTATGGCTGATAGTAAAACATGGTCAACTTATCAACAAAAACAACAAAATGCTGCCATTAAAGCTAAACAAGAATTCGATGATAAAATCATTGAATGTATTGAAAAGGATGGGAAATTTGAATTTTTAGATCCTCTAGCTCAACCAACTAAAAAAATCATTCAACCTCCTATTGTCATGACACCATGTTGTCAAGATAAATCTCGATTGAAAAATATGAAAAATTATAATTATAACCAAAGTGAATTGGAACAAGTGTTAATTGATAATGATTTCCATTGTCCTAATTGTGATACTGGGGATATATTTATTGATTCGTTGGTTGGTAATGATCAGGTCGAGTCAGATTTGAAACAATATATTGAAACTAAAGCACAAGAATTGGGATTAGAGGATCCTACAACGGCCATGAATAATGCAATGAAACGATCTCATGAAGAAGAGGGGGATGAAGAGAGTAAGAAACGTCAAAATCTTGGGTTACCAACAGCCGGTCCTAATGTGTTTCCAGGAATGCCACCATTTGGATTTATGCCAGGAATGCCACCACCATTTCCTATGATGCCACCGGTTCCTCCAATGATGATGCCACCACCACCGCCATCATCTGTTGACAATTCAAAGGTCTCTAAATAGGTTAGATTATATGATATGATTGTAAATATTTCTTAATGTATAATAGAATAATACAAGAGTAATTGTCGTGCTTACAGTTTCTGGTGCTAACACTTTCTCTCTCTCAATCTCATCATTGTTACCCGGCTTCACTATATCGCATAAAAAAAAAACTTTCCTCTCACCAGTAAAAAAAATTTTCATATATCTTCAAAAACCAATGACTTTATAATTGTATGTTCATTAACTTAACATCTTGAAAGTTGATACTTAAATGATGATCCAAATAATCATTCAAACTAGAGTATATGAGTATTACATGATCACAAAATTATTATGCATGGCTTTCTGAACTTCTTTATAATTTATCAACCCTTGAAGATGTTAAAACCTTCTCATTGAACCCATTTTTTTGGTTTTTTTTTACTAACAAATGTTCAAGAAATTGTAAGTTTTTCATTCTACAAACACATAAACCTCGAAAACAGTATTAATTCTTTTTTCTTTTTCATCTGATGAAAACAACAAACAAAGCTGGAATTACCTACTGAATCTCTTTGATTGAGAACGTTTTGCACCAAACACTGATTATAAAAAAGAAAAAAAAAACCATACTAAAAGATTAATAATGATAAGAGGAATGATTTCCCCTGATAATAGTACTAACATATATCTTTAAGTGAAATATGACCGTATGTTCTATAGAATTTTTATAGACTATACAAGAGCAAGTACCACAAACTTGTTAAATGAGGAATTATTGCACTGGGCACTGACAATTGTGTGAGTGACAACGCATTAATGGTAGGCCTCAGAAACCTACTGGAACTGACATTTATTGTATGGTTTAAATGAAATGTTTGATAGTGATGTGTCATACTAACATTCTCCAAGTGTACAAGGTATTGATATCAGATCCAATACCATATTCAACCCCATTCTAATCTGTTAATTCAGAAAATGTATGTACTAAAATTACACCAAAAATATCTTTTTTTTTTTGGGTTTTACTTGTTATAATTAGATGATGTACTCTAAGATGACGAGTCAGAATCGGGTAATCCGTTGACGATAAACTTTTATTTACTACCATTCATGCAAAACTGACCTAATGAACCACAAGTAAAAAACAACATCATCATTAGATGATCAAGACCATTTAATACTAACTAATGTTTCTTAGTCTATATTTTTTACTATAAAAAATATAACATACTTAATATTACAAGATGATTTTCAGAAAATTAATAGACAAGCATATGTCTGAAGTTTAAAGAAGACAAAATTTTCCAGTCTGATAATAATAAGTATATTATATTTTAGATAATGAAATTTCATGGAAGATTTCTAATTAATTTTATTGTATGTATTTGAAGACGTAATTTATGAACTTGTCATGATGATCTACCACATTTTCACGACGGTCTACTGTGCTTAAGGACTTGTAATCCTTCAGCGTTGATGAAAAATTAAGGCCTTGACCGGCCGTGGTTCCTGAGAAAACAAGTGAAAAATCATTTAATAGGGTTACTAACAAATTTAGAGTTTGGTACGTTGTAGAAGTAAATAATGATAGTATAGATAATGAATAATGAAATGTTTCTTGTATGGACTTTAGTGTATGGGATGTTACTCCATCTGCTCTATACCCTGTCTCGGTTACAATTACTTCTAGTTATGACCCAGGACTTAAGGGACCACCACCTTACCCTTTTTGCTGCGATGGGTGAGGAAGTCGTACGCAAATTGACCGTTCATAACCGAAGCGAAGACTTGAGTTTAAATTACCTTGATCAAATTTTCATCTAATTTAAAACGGTCAAAACATGCCTTTTCATCTTGGAAAGTCCCACAAGGGAAGTCATCATAAAGATCTGGACAGTATTGATAAACTGGACAGTATGGATAAACTGGATAGCCTGTCTAGTAGAGACAATGATTCAAGTAATTCTCAAATTAACCCCCCCTCATATGCTAATTCAATTGATTCAAATAGATCTTCAGCAACATCACCACCACCCCCAATCCATAGACAAAGTAGTTCTAGTATCTTAAGAGGGATTTCGTCTTCAGCAAATACTGCTGGTAATTCGGGTGGTGCTAAAAAGAAGAAAAATGTTCCTTATACTCCAGCCCCTGAACAACAAAAATATATTGATGGTTTAGATAATTCTGGGATAACATCTCTTTCAGCAGTATCATCATCAGCTCATACGGAATATTTTGATGTATTACCATCATTTCAAATGTTCCAATCTATATTGAAACGAGATGATGAACAATTTTCTGAAAATCTTCTGGTGCTTCCTCCTCAATATGGTGATACTCAAAATTCATCCCCAACTCCACCAGACTTATCTCCCACCAGTAGTTATAGTGGATATAGGAGTTCCGGTAGAAATTCCCCTAGTAATAACATAGATGGGATCTTACGTCCTCAAAGTTCTTTGGAAGATCCCAGCAACAACAGCAGTAATAATGAACAACATGATCATTATGATGAAGAAGAAAATTATGGATTTGGTGAAGATGAAGCTAATGATGGACTCCAAACCAATAACAGAGCTTATCACAATCGAGAGAATATTTCAAATGCTCACGATACCTACGGTCATACGGTGCTAGATAATATTGATAAATTACAACGATTGAATACATCCCCACTTGATATTAAGATTTATGTTACCAAAAAAGTCCCAATTCCTAATGCTGAAAATGAATTAGAAACTCGATTAAAAGAGTACTCTAATGGTGACATAGTAAGTGGTTATGTCGTTATTACCAATAATAGTGATAAACCTACCAGTTTTGGACTTTTCACCGTTAGTTTAGAAGGAACTATAAAGGCAGCCGAAAGACGGAAAAATATTCATGATTTTGAAGTCAATAAATTTTCTAAAATCTTGATGAAGAAATTTTTAAAGATGTATGATTTAAATGCGTCTTATGGATATGTTGATGTGCCGAATAGTGCAGGGATTAAATATGAAGCATTTACTAAAGACCAATCAGATGATTGTATATTGGGATTACCAAATGAACGAATTTTACAACCTCATACTAAATATAAGAAATTTTTCACGTTTAAATTTCCTAATAAATTATTAGATAATACATGTTCATCAGGATTATTACCACATATATTACCTCCACCATCTATGGGAGTTGATAGAACTTCATTTGGTGGTAGAGCTGATTCAATAGAATTAAATAAAGCTTTAGGATATGGATTTTTGGGTAGTAGAGGGACTCCTTTATTAACTAGAGATTATAGTTTTGATGACTTAGGAATTAGTTATTCCATTGAAGCCAAATTCATTGATAAATTAAATTCTTCTCATACTGATCCAGTTAGTCATGATGATATTAATGATGCTAATAATGAAAAGGACTATGTAATTTCTAAAAGTAGTCAATATTTCTTAAGATTTGTCCCCGATTTAAAAGATTTGATTTCTTATTATAATGAAGAATTCTTATTTGGGAAAGAAACTTATGGTAGTATAGGAATTGATGGGAAATTATTTGCTAATTATATGCTATCATCAACATGGAGAAATTTTAACGTATTAAATACTATGGTTGAAGAAGAAATTGATGCTAGATTAGTTAAAGATGAGTTTAGTGATGATGATATTAAACATAAGAATTTAATTGTTGATAATTATAATTATACTAATAATCAATCTGAATCATTAGTAGCTAAAGAACAAAATTTCAATCCGGAATCATTTCAAACCATTAATGATGATAGTTATTATCATGAACAACGAATGATTGGTACAAGAATTCCAATTGATATTTTTGGCAAGAAAAAGAGAAAAATTCTTTCATCATTAGTTAAAATTGGTCAACTGAAAGTATTTGTAAGAGTTCCAAGTCAACCAATTTCATATTGTGCTCCTAAATTAATGATGAAATATAATAAACATGAAAATTATGATCATGAAACCAATGATTTAATTCCGGTTAATAGTATCACTAATAATCATATTAATGAATTATATCATAGAATTGATGAAGATGTTCAAAAATCTATTAAAATTGTAATCCAATTTGAATCATTAGAAAATGGTATTAAACCTCCTTCTATTGAATCCATTGATTGTAATATAGTAGCCTGGTCATTTAGATCCGATTATCCATTACCTTGTACGTTTGAATATGATTTCTTTTATGATACTTTAAACCATGACCCTAGTCATGAAAATGATAATAGTTGTAGTCATGAAGATGTGGAAATCACTAGAACCAATCTCCAAACCGTTAAAGACCAAGCTGCTAATTATGTTCAATTTTTAAAAGCCAATAAAACATTTATTTCAAAGAATTCATATCTTTATTTAAAATCGATGAAAACTTTAGGAGTTAAACGTGATACTATTAATGATTACTTTAAACAAATAACGGCTACTAGTCATCCTAATATCATTAACGATGAATGGAAAGGAGTTCAACATAAGCAAAATATTATGAGATGGACTAAAGAATTAGAGATTCCATTAGAACCAGTGAATAAGCATAATATTAATTTAATCCCAAGTTTTCAAAGTTGTTTAGTGGGGAGACTTTATTGTTTACAGGTTCTGGTTAAATATAAAGGAGGTGGGGGAGAAAAGAATGAATTTGCTGATAATATAGTTAAGAGTGATGTACCTGTGATAGTAGGGTAGAGACAGTGGTGAGAAGTAGTAGCCATTCCTGTAATAGTAGGGTAGAGACAGTGAGTAGTAGTAGCTATTTTGAGTAACTAATAACGTGATGGGATGGGATATAGAAATATAAATACCTAGAAATACCTAAAATAGTAACAATAACTAAACATAATTATATCGTTAGAAGGAATTAACGGAACATTAAAATCATGAACTCTCACGTGACATTCACTACTCATAAAAATTTTCTTAATTACCTTGACTCTTACAATTATGAATCATAATTTTTTTCACGCACTGTTATATTAATTAATTATATTATTATATATATAGGAGAACTTAGCAACGGTTTTGTTTCAAACGATCTTTTCTCCCCCTTTATAGATTTAAATCATTAATCATTAAACAATGGCTAATCCAAGAAATATTGCTGATGATTTCCAACAAGCCATGAACTTGTCAGGATCACCAACTAATGCAGTTTCTACTTCTCCTTCTCAATCATATTTAAATAATTATATTCCAAATAGTCAAAAACCTACCAAAGCTTTAAAACCATTTTCTACTGGAGACATTAAAATTTTGTTATTAGAAAATGTCAATCAAACAGCCATTGATATTTTTAAACGTCAAGGATATCAAGTTGAATTTTATAAAACTGCTTTACCAGAAGCCGAATTGATTGAAAAAATTAAAGATGTTCATGCCATTGGAATTAGATCAAAAACTAAATTAACTGAAGACATATTAAAACATGCTAGAAACTTGGTGGTAATTGGATGTTTTTGTATTGGAACCAATCAAGTGAATTTAGAATATGCTAGTAAATCCGGAATTTCTGTATTCAATTCCCCATTTTCCAATTCAAGATCAGTGGCTGAATTAGTCATTGCTGAAATCATTACTTTAGCTAGACAATTAGGTGATAGATCAATTGAATTACATACTGGAACTTGGAATAAAGTAAGTGCCAGATGTTGGGAAGTTAGAGGTAAAACTCTTGGAATTATTGGGTATGGTCATATTGGATCTCAATTATCAGTATTAGCTGAAGCTATGGGGATGAATGTTATATATTATGACGTGGTCATGATCATGGCTTTAGGTAACTCTAAACAAGTGTCAACTTTAGATGAATTATTATCCCAAGCTGATTTTATTACTCTTCATGTCCCTGCTACTAGTGAAACTAAAAACTTATTAAGTGCTCCACAATTTTCAGCTATGAAAGATGGAGCCTATGTTATTAATGCCTCAAGAGGTACTGTAGTTGATATTCCTGCTTTAGTTCAAGCTATGAAAGTTGGGAAAATCGCTGGGGCTGCTTTAGATGTTTACCCTCACGAACCTGCTAAAAATGGGGAAGGATTATTTAATGATTCATTAAATGAATGGGCTACTGAATTACGTTCTTTAAGAAATGTAATTTTAACTCCTCATATTGGTGGTTCAACTGAAGAAGCTCAATCAGCCATTGGTGTAGAAGTTGGTACTTCATTAACTAAATATATCAACGAAGGTAATTCGATTGGAGCTGTAAATTTCCCAGAAGTTTCTTTAAGAGGATTAGATTTAGATCAACAAAATTCCGTCAGAGTTTTATATATCCATCAAAATGTTCCTGGGGTTTTAAAGACTGTTAATAATATTTTATCAATTTATAATATTGAAAAACAATTTTCTGATTCAACTGGTGAAATTGCTTACTTAATGGCTGATATTTCTGATGTTGATATGAATGATATTAAATCATTATACGAACAATTAGAGCAAACTCCATACAAGATTGCTACTCGTTTGTTGTATTAAGAAGTTGAACACTAATAAAAAAGGGAACTTATAAAAGAGGAAACTTATAAAAAAGGAAACTGATAAAAATCAATATTGATAAAAAAGAAAACTATTGTGAGAGATTCATTAGTTGATAAATAGTTAATACATTTCTTAGTAGTTTTATTTTAGTGTTGTGCTCACTGCTCACTGCTCACTGGGCTCACTGCTCACTGGGCTCACTGCTCACTGGGCTCACTTAACCTCTGTCACCATCTTGCGCGAACATTCTTTGTGTAACATTTTCCTCCTCTCATTTCTCAACGTTTGGTGGCAAGCTTTAGTCAACTTTAACAAACTCATAAATCATCCACTGCTAATAGCATTATAACTGGTTGTACCACTCATTCACCAATTTTGTTAGTATAAAGAATCAAAAGTTCTTTATTGTTTCATACCTGTTGTTTGTTTCTTTTCATCCCCCAGTTATTTAGTAGTTTGTTAACGCCCCTTTGAGTTGTAATCATGGCATTGGTATCGGCAGCCCCATACTTGGCTTTATTGAACGAATCCGATAACCAATTGAAAAGTTATGCATTGAGTTCATTAAATGAAGTGGTTGATCAATTATGGGCAGAAATCGCCAACAATATCACCGATTTAGAAGATTTATATGAAGATGAATCATTTGAAAAAAGATCATTAGCAGCTTTAATCATATCCAAAGTTTATTATAATTTAGGTGATTTTGAAACTTCTGTTAAATATTCTTTGGCCGCTGGTGATGAATTTAATGTGGAAGAACAAAGTCAATATATGGAAACAATTGTATCACAATGTATTAATTTATATACCAATTTAAGTCAAAAGAAATATGATTCCCCTGATTCCGTTGATATTGATCCAAGATTAACGGGGATTTTTGAAAAAATGTTGATGAAATGTATTCAATCCAATGATCTTAAATTAGCTTTAGGGATTTCTCTTGAATCTTTTAGATTAGATATCGTTGAACAAATCTTAAAAGATCAAGGATCAGCTAATCCTGAAATGGGGTTGAATTTAATTAATTATGTATTGGTGTGTTCTAATAATGTTATTACTAATGTTAATTTTAGAACTAAAGTATTGAATACTTTAATTGATTTATTATTATCTTTAAAATCTCATCAAGATTTTTTCACGGTTTTTAAGATTATTGTTCAATTAAATGAATCTACTATTGCTATTAGATTATTTAAAGAATTAATAAGTCAAGATAAATATCTCATTGCTTATCAAGGAGCTTTTGATTTGGTCAATTCTGCCTCTCAAGAACTATTGGATAATGTGGTTAACCATTTACAAAAAGATGAAACTTTTCAACCTGATGAACCTATTCAATCTAAATTATTATATATTTTAAGTGGAGTGCCAACTTGTGATTTAGATATTACTTTCTTGTACAAGAATAATAACACTGATATTTCAATTTTAAATAAAACCAAGAATTTATTAGAAGGTAGAAGTTCTATTTTCCATTCGGCTGTTACTTTTGCTAATGCTTTTATTCATGTTGGTACTACTGATGATTCATTCTTTAGAAAAAATTTGGAATGGTTAGGTAAAGCTACTAATTGGTCAAAATTTTCTGCCACCGCTGCTTTAGGTGTTATTCATAAGGGTAACTTATCTCAAGGTAGAAATATTTTAAAACCTTATTTACCAGGATCATCAGGTGCTGCTCATACTAAAGGTGGATCACTTTTTGCTCTTGGGTTAATTTTTGCTGGTCATGGAAGAGAAACCATTGATTATTTAAAACAATTCCTTGATGAACATGGAAATTCCGCTGGAAATAATGATACTGATGTTATGTTACATGGGGCTTCTCTTGGTTGTGGGGTAGCTGGTATGGCTACCAATAATGAAGCTCTTTATGAAGCTTTAAAAGTTGTTTTATATTCTGATTCGGCTATATCAGGTCAAGCTGCTGGTTTAGCTATGGGATTAATTATGTTGGGATCGGGTAATGAGAATGCCATTAATGATATGCTTACTTATGCCGAAGAAACTCAACATGAAAATATTATTCGTGGTTTAGCAATTGGTATTGCTTTCTTGAATTTTGGTAAAGAGTATAAAGCTGATAAATATATCGATGAATTGATGTCCAAAGAAAATGCCATTTTAAGATATGGTGGGGTATTCACCATTGCTTTAGCTTATGCTGGAACTGGTGACAATAAAGCCATTAAACAATTACTACATTATGCGGTTTCAGATCCTTCTGATGATGTAAGAAGAGCTTCAGTTATGTGTTTAGGATTTGTTTTAATCAGAGATTATACTGCTGCTCCACAAATTGTCGAATTGTTATCCCAATCTCACAATCCTCATGTAAGATATGGTACTGCTATGGCCTTGGGTATTTCATGTGCCGGTAGAGCATTATCATCAGCTATTGATGTTTTAGAACCTTTGACTAAAGATCCAGTTGATTTTGTTAGACAAGGAGCTTTAATGGCTACTGCTATGATTTTAATTCAACAAAATGAACACAGTTTCCCAAAAGTTAAAGATTTCAATAAACAATTTGCTGATACTATTAAAAACAAACATGAAGATGCATTGGCTAAATTTGGAGCCACTGTTGCCCAAGGAATAATTGATGCTGGTGGTAGAAATGTCACTATGACTTTGGAAAATCATCAAACCAATACATTGAATATGAAATCTATTGTTGGATTGACTGTATTCCTTCAATCATGGTATTGGTTCCCATTTGCACACTTTTTATCATTATCTTTCACTCCAACAGCTATTATTGGAGTAAGAGGATCAGATTTAAAAATCCCTGAATTTGAAATTAATTGTCATACCAAACAAAAATTCTTTCAAGATCCTCCAAAGATTGATGAATCTAAAGACTCTAAAAAGATGTTTGACAAATTGGCTACAGTTGTACTTTCAACTACCGCCAAGGCTGAAGCAAGAGCTAAGAAGCATAAATCTGAAAAAGAAGGAGATGAACAAGGAGATGATATGGAAGTGGACAAAGAAGAATCCAAGAAAGATGTTGGCAAAGAAGAAGAATCTGGTGATAAAGAAGAATCGACGAAAGATGAAGGATCTGAAGATAAAAAAGACGATACTGTACGTTATAGTAAGACCCCATTCAAGATTCAAAATTTGTCAAGAGTATTACCAGCACAAGCCAATTATGTTTCATTCATGAAAGACCACAGATTTACTCCTGTAAGAAGATTAAGAGGTATAAGTGGAATCATAGTGTTAGAAGATCATAAACCTGAAGAAAAAGCCAATTTCATTAAAACTGTAAGACAACTTAATGTTACAGAGGCCCCATTACCAGAACCATTCACCTTGAGTGGAGATGATTTAAAAGATGATGAATAATAATATTAAAAATTATATAGAATAGTAATATTAAAATTAATAGTCTATAGATGCCAACAAAGAATAACATTTTTAACTGTGAGAATACAACTGTGGCCCTAGCAGGCAACCCTATTTATTATAATTCAATAAGAGCCACCACCGGACGATGATCACTACATAATAAACCTTTATATTCATTCAGCAACACTTCATGATTAAGTATAGGAACATTCTTAGGGCACCAAATAAAATCAATTGATTTTTCTTTTCTAGCAGGATCAAATCCGGTATCAGTAAATTCAAATCCTGATTTCTCTCGACACCCTTGAGCAGAATCAATTAATCCACATTGATGTAATGTCTTATAAGCTTGTTCATGACTTTCACTGTTGAAATCACCAGTTAAGATACTAACCCCATCTAATTGTTTCATGATTTCTACAATCAATTTAGAAGCTCTAATCCTGGCTTGAATCCCAATATGATCATAATGAGTATTTAAAAAGTTGACAATTTTGGTCAGAGGCTTATGTTTTACAGTAGCCACTGTAACTATACGAGGATGTTTAGCATCCCAGCCAACGCTTGGATGATGAGGAGTATCACTTAACCAATAAGTTTCACAAGCCATTAACTCCCATTCACTCTTTTTATATAAGATAGGAGCAAACTCTCCGCCAGTTTTTCCATCATTTCTACCAACTCCAAAGTAATCCCAATCACTCCCTAACCCATATAAGATATCATGTAATTGATTATGTTTAACTTCTTGTAACCCAACCAACGTGGAATATTTATGACTATTAAAGAAAATATTGGCAAAGATACCTTCACGTCTTTCTATCCATGGTTTCTCTCCTTTCATTAATTGATTAGTATCTAATCTTACATTATGAGAATAAATTCTGATTTGAGTGGGTGGTAATGACTGGTTTCCTGAAGCCTTATTGGCTAATATATCACTGGTGTTATTGCCATCATTATGACTATGACTGTCGGAAGATTTAAAGAGCTTTTTAGCAAGTTTATTTCTTAATCCCATGACAGATGTTGTAAAGAAATATTAGTCCAAAAGTATTAGTTGATTTAAGATTAAGGATTGACCGAATATGTCAAGATTTTTACCTAAATGGGCGAAGTGCATATGAGGGTCTTGTGACTGAAGATGAAGTCGATGCGGCGATGAGACCCCAGCAGGGGACGGTGGGTGCCGACACCCGCTCATGCTCGTCCTTGAGATGGGTACCCGCATTAGTAGTCGCGGTCGCAAATGACTAAATTGGGTCAACAGGTATTTTTGCAGTCATTCAATCAAATATAGACTACATGTGTTTACTACATGTTTACTACGTCTTTCACAACACCAGCCCTTTAGCTTTCAAGTATTTATATTAAACGTAAGCTTTTTATCAAGAGTGATTCCTTTTTCAAGATCTCAGAGTGGGAACAAGGGTGAGTTTCTTAGGAAGATGGTTTGGACATCAGTTAAGATATCAATAGTGAGAGGTTAGGATGAGCTAGTTGTTCTGTGGGGGTTGGGCGTAGTTAGTTGGTGGCCTCTTACCTCTGTTTCCCATCTCCTCATTCACCATAACTAGTGCTGTTCCTCTTGGGGTGCCGTTCCTACAGACATTCTCGACCTTGTGAGTATTTATTGACTATATGAATTACTAAATGATGAAAATAAATCATCTACCGATGTTTTGATGTTATTCAGGATTTTGAACAACAGCTATACAACTGTATACCTTGATAGCTACTATGGTTTGATGAGCTTTTGGCTTCTAACTGTTAGCTATTATGGTTTTATGAGCTTTTGGCTTTTTACTGTTACATATATTTTTTTTTTTGTTTTGCTTTACTTTTATTAATTTTTTTTTTTTTTTTTTTTTTTTTTTTTTTTTTTTTTTTTTTTTTTTTTTTTTTTTTTTTTTTTTTTTTTTTTTGTTTTTTTATTGTTTTTTTTTCTTCATTATCGTTGTACTACAATCAAATAATTTCAATTGTTGTAAACATCGTCATCATTATTATCAAACTCATAAATGAGAAGCAATATCTAATTAGCAATATGCTCATAGAAGGCCGGTCTTTTGTGTGGCCCCAGGAACCCCCAGGTTTGGCTGGAACGGTGTGGACGATTTCGCTAAAGGATCTTTCCCGACTCGTGCCTGCTCGTATTTATTTGCTGATGAGGATCCGTACTTGAACCAGTTTAGAAGCTTTGAAAGCTGTTTTTTAACTTTAGAAGAAAATGACATAATTGTTGGATGGTTGGTAGTTGTAGTTTCTAGTTGTAGGTTGTTAATTGTAGGCAGTTAGTAGTAGCTTATTAATTGTAGCTTGTTGCTAGTTCTATAGAATATAGAATTGTGTAATTTTCATGGGAATACAAGGGAATGTTTGCATGCTTTTATACTGCAACAAACCTTTACGAAAAAGACATGTGGCGTCTTCCCTAGATGCATGCTACCCTAACAGGAACAATTCCCGATACTCTTACTGTGATGACCCACCCTGCCCCTACAAATCAAGGACTTTTCACTATATGTGGCGAAGATGGTTATGCATCACTGCTGGGGTATTTATGACTCTTACGGCGATACTCGGAGATACTTAATTATTCACAAGCACAACGACCAAATTTGTGACATAGAGGAAGCGAAAAGGGGCAGAATAGCTGTATAGAGGTGACAGAATATAAGTAAATAGGAGAAATTGGTGTACATTGGTCCTTTACTCGTCCTTTTCTGACATAGAAAGTCATCCTAAAGCAACAATGACTGCTGTATATCCTAAGGTTAAGGCGTCTTTAAAATGGGTAACGATATGCTCCGCGTTGTCATCAGATCATCGCTCGTAACTATGACCGCTTTGGTCCGCTTTGGTCCGCTCTGGACCTCTTCAGACCTCTTCAGACCCGGTGTTGAAAGGCTTTAACATCTCGTAGAAAAACGCCTTCTACAACGTTGCATTGAAATGTGGGGTAATACCATCATCTAAAATTTCAATCATCATCAAGTCGGGTTGCTATAGTCCTAGATCTATTGTTTAAGGGAGAGACAGGGGCTTGACAGGCCTTGATGTATACAGGTGGAACGTCCATGTGTTACTGGTCTGGAGGAATTGATGGAGGAATTGATGGTGAAATCGGTAACCAGATGAATGATATGGCCCAGTTACACCCCTTCGAGAATTGGTACTTCACACTTATAGTCAGACTACGTGTTCAGAGATCAGGAAGGAAGAATCGACTTTCAAATGCCGTTCAATGGGCTTGATAGCTTAATGGCCTTGAAATATCATCCATGTTAAACTCTACGCAAATAATTGAGCCATGTTGTGTATTTATTAGCTCTAATAAAATCTACCTATATAACTCATTTTTGCCATGTAAATATCTCATTAACTTCGTAAAATAACGTTACATCATCATTAAAGCTACTAAGGCTATTCACAATACTTTCATTTGATTCTGTGAAGCAGGGGTAAATCCTTTTTGTTCAAATGGCTTAGGAGTTCTTTGATAGACCGAACTTTTTTCACCAACTGGACCAGAAGGATTTTTGTGTTTAATGGCAAAAGCTTTCACTTTTTCAGCTGTTTTACTTAAAGAAAATGACATTGTTCTTAATTACAATTGTTTAAATTATTAAAGAAACCAAATGAATAAAACCAGGGAGGTTTTGGGGGTTATTTATAGTCATCTGGCTTGTAAATCTACATGTGTTATAATGACTGTATTGGATTGTCTCGATTTGCATTTGCAGCATGGTCGGGGGAGTGTCGGGCCCAATAAAAATATGGTTATAGATGACTCATATGGTTATAGACAGTAACGATAATCAAAGGAGGGGTTGTGAAAGAGGCATCGAGTATTGCATGAGATGAAGTAGGATAGAATAGACCGAAAGGGTATTGACATAAGTATTGCGATGGGCCAACGAATCTGATGGGCCAACGAATGTGATGGGTCAAAATCTGATGGGTCAACAATTGTGATGGGTCAATCAACGGGCTCAATGAACGGCTATAACACTCCAATTGTATCATGCTCTCCTGAAATGTTCACCGTGTTACCCTTTGTATCATTGTCATCTTTACATTGCCATCTTTACCTGTCTAAATTCAAATCTGTAAAGAAGCCAGAGATCATCCCCTCTAAACGCCGACTACAATAGTCATCACATCTCGCTTTTAACAACTAACAGGGGTCTGGAGATACGCGGATTATCGAATATGCATGATTAACTATTTTTGAAGAATTTTATTGAGTTTGTAATTCTAGACCCACTTGCATTGGAATTATATGGTGGCTTGGGATTCAACTCATGTGTTATGGCTTTTGTTACGGCTTTTTGTTAGCTTTGCTACGGGCTTTGTTACGGCATCTGAATTGTCATAGAATAGTCATAACTCTCTGAACCTACCATCTAAATTACCACTTACTCTACTTATATTTCGTATAACAGCATGGAACATGTGTCAATTACACAGGGTTGGTTGTAAGGCAAATGGGAATCTGGTTGATAATATGCTTTACGAAACCATAATTATAGTAAACCTCGTAGATCATTTCATTTGTAACGTGTAGCTAATCATTTTTTTGAGCAGAAAGTCAAAACCGAAAAAAAAAAATAATGAAGGGAGCGAGGTTCGAACTCGCGCGGACAACCGTCCAACAGATCTTAAGTCTGCCGCCTTAGACCACTCGGCCATCCCTCCGAATTATGTGGTAGTGTTTGTCTTATAATGCTATCACGTGAAACATTAGGAATTAAAATTTTCTTTAGAGTCATAGGACTCTAAAATATACTGGGTTTTTTGCTATTCCAAGGTTACCCTCTTTATAGTTTTTCCCAAGCAACTTATGTAATGTGTTTATTGTTTAGATAATACATGATTAGGATTAAAACAAAAAAACCGATCATTAAACAAGAATGGCAAGTCTACTTGTGTTGCGATCTCCGGTTCGCATTTTCTCCACTATTTAAACCCATGAGGAAACCCTTCCAAAGAAATTTTAACAGTTAATATTATTCGAAATAAATTAAGAACTTGTTTATAATGTCAATTGAAGGTAAAATTTTAGTAGATTCTGGTTGTGAATGTGGTAAAGAGTGTCACTGTGCTGGATGTAAAGAAGGTTCCGCATGTCAATGTGGAAAGAAGTAGATTAATGTGTTGCGTTTGATTTGAGTTGACGATTGATGTATGATGTATGACGTATGATGTATGATGTTTGATGATTGACGATAGATGTTTGATGTTTGGTGTTTGACGATAGATGTTTGATGTTTGGTGTTTGGTGTTGGTATGGTGTTTGGGGAAAGAGTTTATATGGGTGTAAAGGAATATATGTTTTTGGTGTTGTAATTCTATAGACAAGTGTAGTACATTATCACTGTTGACTGTTAGTTGAATTCTGTCAGCTTTTATTACTCTATTTAATGGTGCTAAAAAACTGATCATGCTAATAATTAAGGATTTGTTTGACTGGTTTAGATGTTTTAGGTTTGACTATTTTATTTGTCAGTTGATCCGTTACAGCAGTGGGGTTACTGGTACCGGTAGGCTTGGATCCTAAATGCTTTTTATGTTTAGATAATTGCATGATATCTGATTTTATCTTTGAATCATTATCAAAATTCCATAATTGTTTCTTCCAATCAGATAATGTCTGATGTAATTCAAATAATTTATTTATGGATCGTTTAACATCATTTCCTGATGATGATTTTTTCTCATTTAATGAATTATATAATTGTTCGTAATCTTTATACTTGGCTTTAAATTTGATAGTTAAATTGGTATAATATCTTTTGGATTTATCGATCCGATCATTGATATCATCATCGATTTCGTCGTCATCATAATCATCTTCATTGATTGATGATGGTGAAGTATAATCCTCTTTCTTATACCGCTTATTTTCTTCGTCTGATGAAGATATGGAATTATTACTTAACTGTCTCTTTTTACTCTGTTTGACTTTACGTACAGGGCTGATGGTGGTGGTGGTGGTGTTGGTGACATTGTTAGTGTTGGTGACATTGTTAGCGTTGGCGTGGGTGTTGGTGACGTTAACTGACTTCGGAACACTCAGCAATTGTGCACCCCCTAACCGTGGAGACTCGGTTTGTGATTTCTTAAAAGGAGATGCTTTCTTTGAAACTAATAACCCCCCTCCTAAATTAGGTCTTTTATCTCCTTCAAGGACACGATCTGAACTTGGCTCATCGCATATCTTACGTCTTAATGGATGAGTGTCCAGATATCCTAAACGAGTTAAAGCATTATGAATGTTATTCAAAATTAATGATCTTTCATTGTCAGAATAATATTTCCAGTTCCATGGTCTTATTTCTTTATAAGATTTATCTTTAAGAATATAATGAGGATGATTCAGATTCAGATTTTCATCAATATCATGCATTTTTATACTTGAATGATTAGGAAATATATCATCAGCTAAGAAATTATCATTAGCATTATACACTTGACCATAACTTGATAATAAATCATTCAATTCTAATTCATCAAATTTTAATAGTTTATGCAATTGAAGTTTAGTAGTAGGCCCTAATGCCATAAAATATAAGAACTTCAGTTGACGATCCGATTTAGCATCAGTTGGTAATACAAGGTATGGATCGAAATTTAATGGAGTTGCTGGTGATGATCTTGGTATTGGGGTGGGGGTGGACGTGGGTGTGAGGGTGGAGGCTGATGCTGGTGCTGATGCTGATGCTGGTACTGATGCTGATGCTGATGCTGATGCTGATGATAATGCTAGTTTTGGAACAGGTGATCTAATAGAGCTTTGACGATGGGTCTTTTCAAAATCCTTGATTTGTTTCAACCCAGTTATCACCGATAACTTCGTATTCACTCTTCCCGTAAATTGAAATTTTTCATCGCCAGATGGTGGAGAATAAATATCCAAATTTGAATATTCAGGAATTTGTGAACATGGATAAATCAAATTATCATTGATCTTTATAGAAATCTGACCATTTTTAACAATCAATTTCGGAGTTAGTTTTTGATTCATTAATAACTTGAATTGATTCAACACATCATTATTCAATTTAATTGACATACAAGGCTTTAAATCCTTGGTGGCTTGGAGGTGAATAATTTTAGGACCATCCATTATTAATGCAGCTAACGGTCGCCTCAAAGCCAAGATACACCAGAAATAGAACCAAAATAGAACCGAATAGAAAAATAACGAGAAGAAAAATATGTAGCAGCAGATCAAGCTAGGGTTGGAAGCTTAAGGATGAGCTGACCGGAGAAATGAAGTATAATGAATAAGTAAATAAAAAGATGGGTAATGAATGAACTTTAATTAATGGGTCTTTACATAGAGAGATCGTCTATATTTAAATGGCGTGTGTGAATCATAAATGGATTAAAATTCCCGAAGGGGGGGTAATTTGAGAGGGTAGTCAAGGGAGATACGGCAATGAGATGGAGTTGAGATGGTGCGAGATGGTGCGAGATGGTGCGAGATGACGGTGTAATGACGGTGTAATGACGGTGTCCGGTGGGGGAGCGCTTGTCGTACCACCTGGTTTTCGGTTGGTAATAGGCCATAGTGAATGGAAATGGAGATGGGTCTCATTCCAAGTTACAAAGCAAGACATAAAGTCGTGTATCATCTTCGCTACTGCAAATACAAATACTATTGCCTAGTGAGTGTTGTGATCACACCAACTACTGACGACACTCCTACTTGGTACCTCTATTAGCAGTTCCTTCCTCTCCTGATAATAATTATCACTAATTATCACTACAAACCGTTTACTACGTTTACTACTTTCCCTCAATAGTGGCCTGACACTGTCTCCTGAGTAGATTTCTGATGGTAATATGATAGGGTTCGCACGACATTTTGTTTCTGGTAGTCTGGCGACATTTCGCCCACATAAAAATCTTTACCTCAAAAGCAACATCCCTAATACCATATATTTTATTAACCTATACAACATTTAATTGATCATGTTTAAATGGGTACAAGGAGGTCTCTCAGCCGTTGCAGGTACTGCCGAACCAGAATATGGCGAAAATGCCATTCATCCAGTCACCAAATCTATCAAAGCTGGTGACCAAGTTTATAGAGAAACTGACATTAAAGATTTTAATTGGTCAAGCCCTGGTTATACTAATGTTGAAACCCAAACCTTTTATTTTACATGTTTAAAAACTGGATATACTGGATTTGCTCAAGTTATTCACTCAAATGTTATGGGAGTTCATACTACTGCCCAATTCACCTTTAGGTTTTTTGATTCTAAAGACCCAAAATCTGATAAAAATATCTGGACTTCTACTAAATTAGAAGAATTTAGAATTGATGGGTCCAATTTTTATGCCAATAATTTATCAATTGAATTGAATAATGATAATAATGAATATATTTTAAAGTCTAGTGTTAATGAAAATTCAATTGTTGAATTGACTGTTAATAAAATTGTGCCAGGAATAATTTTTGGTAAAGATGGAACTACATTATATGGAGATGATATGGAAAATCCTTGGGGGTCGATGCGTCATGTGTTTTGGCCAAGATGTTCTGTTAAGGGAACCATTCAAACCAGAACTGAAACTTTAGAAATTGATGGATTAACTATGTTTGTAATGGCTTTACAAGGAATGAAACCTCATCATGCTGCTAAATCATGGAATTTTTTGAATTTCCAATCAGAAAATTATTCAGCCGTTCAAATGGAATTTACTACTCCAAAATCCTATGCTAATACTAAAGTTAATGTTGGTATTGTTACTAGTAAAGATCAATTATTATTAGCATCAATTGATAATGAAATTGTCCATGAAAATCCTCAAATTGATGAGGTTGGCTGGCCGGTTCCAAAATCTATTACTTTCAATCATGATGATTCTCATGATAGTAATAATAAGTTCCATGCCCATGTCAAAGGGAATATGGATACTTTAATAGAAAGAGTTGATGTTATGGCTGAAATCCCTCAATTTGTTAAGAATATTGTTAGTGGTGTTGCTGGTACTAAACCTTATATCTATCAATTTTGTAATGATATGACCATTACTATTAATGATGATGTTACTGAGTCTGGTATTGGTTTTAATGAAGCCACCTTTATTTCTGAATTTGATTGAAGTAAGGGTTTAGCCAGAGGATGAGTGGGGGTAGAGGCAGGATGTTGATGTGGCTTATGATTGTTATTCGATTGTATTTTATCGCTTGTTTTTAGAATCTTTTTTTAATTAATTCATATAGTTTAATATATCATATATAATTTAAAATGAATAGTGATTTTCACACAAATCTTTGATTGTAGTTTCTCGCTCATGGTGAGTGTTTTTGTTTTTTTGTTTTTCGCAGCGTCTGTGGATTAAATGGCTGCAAATTTTACAAATCTGTTAATTACTCACAAGTCTTTTATCAACACTTTAACTAGATTAATTTAGCAACCCCAAAACACCGTGAACAGAGTGCAATAGAAACGTTTAGAAAACTCCGTGAACATATATCAAGACTGGACATTGCTAGCATGTTAAAGGTTCGCAAAAATAACCGGCGATTATATAGAGCTCCATTATCATTTCAGAATCAAAAGAATTTATATAATTATATTACTAGAGTTGACCAAATGGCTAGGGAATTAAGAGTAAATGAGATCATCCCTCCTATTAATATATCAGCCAATGGTTTAAGTGATTGTACTTTCAAGAGGTTTAATAAGCTTATGGGATTATCATTCACTATTGATATGATTAGTGGATCTTGTGAATACAAACGAGAATTCATTAAAATTAGAACCGCTTATAATAATTGTCTTAAATTATACAAGACGCCTTCTAAGTTTAAATTGTCTTTTCCTGATCATTCATTCTATACTGTCAGTTATTATGAGGATAATGAAAGGTATGATGTTGGTAGTGATGGGTGTGATGTTGATAGTTCTAACATGATATTTACCAAACCTAAATTTTTCATTTCTAAACCCATTACCCAATCACCACAAAGAGTCAAGAAACCTCTTGCGGAAAACAATAGCTTTGATAAAGTATATACAATCACATGTAGGCTTGAAAAATTAAAGTTAGGTGATAATTCCAATAATAGTTCAAGTATCGAATCGGAAGCTATTTCACCAATAAGTAATACATCGATGGGAAACATGTCAATGAACACCAGCAGCTCATCATTGAACACCAGCGTATTAACCAGTCCAACAGCCAATAGTTTTGATGGCCAGATGTCCTATGAAACCACTTATAAGCCACCTCCCTATTGTGCATCTGCAACTTTAAGTCTTTCATCATTGATGCTTGAAACTGCCAAATTATATCCTGATTCGGAGTAGTCTATAGCTTCTAAAACCTCTGATACATTTATTTATATTCATAGCTTCTATCTATATTCATCGATAACTAGAATATACAACTTATATACTTGTGGTATTCATTAAGGGTTTACTATCGTTACAAGGGTATATGGATTAGATAAGACTTAAAAATATCACTGCTAATGATCCTAAGACAGATCCATATAATTGATTAGCAGCATCTTCAGACGAGTCGTCATCTGGAGATTTCAATGAGGTTAAGTCACTGAAGTCAGCAGAGGTTGTTTGTTGTGAATCTCCAGATGATTTCAGGTTGTGGTTGGTGTTATTAGAACCAGAACTACCACTACCACTACCACTACCACCTCCACCTATAAGAGTTTGGATATTGGAAAAAAAGTCCCCAGCCCCTTCACTATTACTATCAGAATCATTGTCTGTTGATTTTGCATCAGCTTCACTGGTTGTTGAACTTTCAGATTCCATGTCATCATCAGTTTCACTAGAATCATAAGCAGAAGTTAAATATGCAAGTAAACCAGAATCACTATTTTCAGCAACAGACTTAGAACTGGTACTGTCATCATCATCATCATCATCATCGTCACTGCTTTTGGTGTTATATTTATCTAAGAAATCAGATACAGCATCAGTTTCTTTCAGACCATCAGTAGTAGTACTACTATCATGCAAGAAGTCGAAATCCAATGTTTTCTTACTAGAAGTTTTGTCATGAGTGGTATCACGAGAGGCCACACTTTCAAAACTTTTCCAGAAACTTCCATCATCATTATTATTATTATCACTATCACTATCAGCAGCTTGAGTAGCTTTTGAACCAGAATTGGCGGTGGGGAACGTAAAATCCCAAAAATCGAAGCTTGAGGTTGTGCCTGCAGCAGTTCCTAAGGAACTGTTTATGATGGCTGCCAATATGATTGTACTGAATCTCATGAGGTAGAAGATATCAACGTATATGTAGCCGCAATATAGATAATATATATGGATGTATATATATATATATATATATGGATAAACAACTGACAAGTCAAAGTATATTTATAGGCATGGGCCGGTTTTAGCATGCATCAACATCGCCAATTATATTACCTAATTAGGTAATTTTGGCTTTTTTGTTTTTTGACACCCAGTTACCTGCACTCCTCACTTCATACTTAATCAAGTAAGTGCACATGTAGTTTAACTAGATGTGGGACAATGTCAGTACCCCATTCGGTAGAGGCAGTAGACTACAATGCAAAGTTATGTTAGAGAGTTGTTTCAGGTTCCTGAAAGTATGTGACTCAAACATTCAAGGCTGAGTAATGACAGTGGTTACCAACTTTCATAGTTCAGTCAAACATCTATTAACCATATATACAATTTTTTTCTATCTTCTTTCGATTGTAAAAAAGTGTAAGAATAAGTAGCCTAAAATTAGAAAGATTCCAAGCCAAATAACAAGAGAAATGGTATCATCCCAAAATGCTGACACGTTAAATCCAAATGAACTTAAAATAACAGCCCCAGGGACTTCAATTGATAATCCATATTTCTTTTCTTTTAATACTAAATCTCTAACTTCATTAATTGATAATGATTCATAAGCATAATGGAATAATGAGATCCACTCTAACCATTTTATTTGTGAACTAATTTCTTCACTATTAATAAACAATCCAGCAAATAATATGGAGAATAATAGTACCAATACCCCTACCATAGTAGAAGTACTAGGATCTCTAATTAAAATCCCTACAATCAATACTTCTG
The DNA here is from genome assembly GCA_030583035.1 of Yamadazyma taylorii. Taxonomy (NCBI): domain Eukaryota; kingdom Fungi; phylum Ascomycota; class Pichiomycetes; order Serinales; family Debaryomycetaceae; genus Yamadazyma; species Yamadazyma taylorii. The sequence goes on along the minus strand of JAJMHJ010000016.1, from coordinate 52,641 downwards.
TAGCTACAGCTACATTGAAAATAACTAACACCAAAATGGCTTTCAAAAATCCATTATGTTCCATAGTTAATCCAATTAATGGGTATGAAATTGCAATCAAAATCACTGGTGGTAATACTCTTAATGGTAAAATATCACATAAAATTTTAGTAATATAATAACTAAAAGGATTATAATAATTATTAGCTCTTTCTCTAATAAATATAATCCGTTCACCGGAGAATGAATGTAACCCAGTTAATGAAGAAAATCCAAATAATGACAAGATGAAAAAGAAGAGTCCTAAACGGTTTTGAAATCCACTAATATCATTTTTGACATCATAATAAAGATATCCACAGAAAAGTCCCATAATTAATGATAAAATATAATGAGTCAATAATAATTTTGGATTTCTGTAAAGGTTTTTAAAAGTTCTTGATGATAATACTGATACTTGTGTCATAAAGCCGGCCTTTTGGTATTGACTATTGATTTCATAATTGGTAGGATTTTGTTTCAATTGGGTAATTTCATCCATTAACTCAATGGATATAATACTTTCTTTAAAGATTTGAGGAAGTTTGTTTTCCACTTGAAGTAAGGTTTCAGTATCATTTGATGATTTGAGTTGTTTATAATTATTATACTCATCTCTATGAACGGCATAATGTTCCCATTCACTAGTAGTATCAATTTCCCCACCAGTATTAACTCTATTGTTTAAAAATCTATGATGAATATCTTGATCTTCATTAGATAATTCACCAGCATTATTTTCAAGATCATTACTACTAGAAGTACCCCCAGATTTATTACTATCTAATCTAATAACCTTCTTATGATCAACAGTAATATCAATTAAATAATCAGCAATATTATAACCTAAAGGAATTTTATATCCATTTTTACTAAAGAAATCATTACATTTAATCATTTCACCAGAATAAACTAAATCCCCTTCACTTAATAGAATTAATTTATCAAATAATGAAACAATATTACTTCTAGGTTGATGGATAGTAAACACAATGGTTCTCAGGAAATCTCTTGATAATTTAACTAAACAGTCAATTACATTTCTAGCATTATAAGCATCTAGACCAGAAGTAGGTTCATCTAGAAATAACATCGATGGAGATGTAACCATTTCACAAGCAATTGAAACTCTTCTCTTTTCCCCTCCAGAAATCCCTCTTTTAAAATCAGATCCAATAATTCGATCTTTTATGTTTAAAATTCTTAATTCGTTTAATACTTCAATTACTCTAGTCTCTTTAGCTCTAAAACTCATGGTCCTTGGTAATCTTAATAACGCACTATTTAAAACAGTTTCATAAACCGTTAATGTGGGGATTAAATGATCTTCTTGATCAACAAATCCAATGATTTTCCGGAAATCCTTTAATGAAAGTTTGTTACCATTAACATAAATATTACCAGAAATTTCACCGTCTTTATTTTTTCCCGCTAAAATATCCAATAATGTAGTTTTACCAGCACCAGAACCTCCCATAATAGCCATACATTCTTTGGGTTTTACCACTCCATTAACATCATATAATACTTGAGTACCATTTTTAACTTTATAACTAACTTTTTCAAACGATAAAGTGGCCGGGGTGAAATTTTCATTTAAAGCATTCAATTCTCCTTCAAGAGGTTCAAAACTGGCATCACTTCCTTTAAATAAAGCACTTTTACTAATATTATAAAGGGAAATGGAAATAACCATAATACAAATTAATGCCACCAATATAATTAATAATAAATTCCCCCAGGTTAATCGATTACGATCAGGTAAATCATACCCCGGGATTTCAGATTTATGAAGACATTCACCTGATTTACAATGTAATGTAATATAAGGATCCCCAAACACTGAAGATATTAAATCATTCATACTTGGCTCACTAAATCGACAATTTTTAGCATTGACATCACAAGTGAAATCTCCTGGACCTTTTATAGTTTCAGTTAAGAAATCAGAAATATCAATAGAACCAGCTTCTCCACATAACATTCTATCAGGTAAACATTTACAACTGACATCTTCACAATTATAATGAGTAGTATTTTTACTTAAATCATATTCAAAATTACACTTATTCAAATCACAATAAAACGATTCCTTTTGATCAATCCAGAATTGAAAGTTGCAATTCTCAGCAGTTTTGTTACAACTAAAAGTAGCTTGAGGAATTTTCCCATCTAAAATTGAAATGATTTTCTTGTTAGTTACATCACACATTTGATGGAATTTGTTAACAATAATTCCCGACTTATAACAAGTTCCTGTGAGACCTTCCGGCATAAATGGATCACAAGCTTCATCATCAACACATAAATTACAATTAATCCCACTCCATCCAGATTTACAATCGCATGTATCTGATTTTCTAACAGGTCTATTTTTATTCCCATCTGATAATCCCCCACATAATGGTTCAGCACAATCATTTCCTCCATAACCATCACGACATTCACAAAACCCTGTAAATGTATTACATTGTGAGAATTGAGTACATTCAAAATTTGGTAAGTTACAATTAAAGCATGGGGGACATTTGTCGTTATCATCATCACCTCCTTTTTTAGGTGGAAGTACTTGTTGAACCCCTGGTTTAATACTAAACACATCATTTATCACGACTCCCTTTCGAATTCTATCAAAAGAATTTTCAAAATCATCAACGTCCTTAACTTCCATGGTGTCACCAAGACCTTGGTTGGCCATAAGTAACAATCCAAATGGGATAGTAGAAAGCAAGCATTTCAACTTCATGATGAACAAACTCCGAACCACTCAATTAACGATAGAAGGAAATTTTACAATAATTAAGGGTGCAAATCCAAGCTAGAATGGAATATGTAAGCAATTGAAGTTGAATAAGGGTGAACTGGAATGCTTGTAAAGGTGGAAAGTTTGCAGTTCTTGGTTGATAGTAAGATGTTAAACTGTAGATTGGGGTTTTGGGGAACCTCAAAGATAATGAAACTGCGAAACGAGTGATGGTAGTGCGACGGCCATGTGGCTGCAAATAAGGCCTACAGGAATAAATGCCTACAGAGACGACGATTAAAGGTGCAAGTGTTACTCCAAGATTAGTATATACAAATACACATATACATACACATACACACATCTATATATTCATGCATACCATTAACACTTAATGATTCTCTTTAATGGCTCAATATAATCTACTTCAAGCTCTTCCTTTACGTAAGCAATAAAGTAAGGAGTCGCAGTATTAGTCTTAACAAAATTGAACACCTCCAGATCAGGTACTTCAGTAACTATCTCATCATTATACTTTCTGAAAACATGTCTGTTATGAGGATCTCTAATATAGATCCAATAATGACCATAACTAGCTTCACCTCTATGGATAAAAATGGCAAAGATTGAATAACCAACTTGTTTATAGTTATTAAATTGATTAGATATTTTATCATTCAATTCATCTATGGTAGTATCGATGGTGATGATATTCTGTTTAACATGACTAATTTGGTCATCAATATAATTAATGGTTTCTGCACCAATGTCGAATCTATCATCAGATTGAATTTGTTCAAGATATCGTTTAGTAGTTAATAAAGAATCAAGAATAGTAAGATTAGTATGATCATTAACTGTTAATATTTGCTGTTTTTCTTGCTGCAAAGTAAGAATTTGTGACTTCCAATTAAACACTTCTTCTCTTTTAGTTAACAAGTCTTGATCATCAGTTTCCATATACCTGTCAAGATAGATTTTATCTGAGAATGGGATTGGTTCAATTGATTTATAAGCCATTAATCTTTCTCTATCGAATAACACTCTTTGAACTTGGAATTGTAAGATTTCTGGTAATTTAGAAATGGTTAATGTCTTCTTCACTAATCCTTCTTCTAACTTGACGACATCAGCATTAAAATAATTATCTAATGCGTCATAAATATCTTTAGGATGATCACTAATGTTAATGATTAAACTAGAAAATCGTTCTACTGAATCTCTCGAACTACCATTATTATAAAGGGGAACAATGGTTTGTTTAGTTTTCCCATAAAACAACCTTTTGATTAAATCAATTTGTTCTCCATCATCTTCAATAGATTCGGGCTCTAAAGCGGTTTCAACTTGAAAATTAACATTCTCAATACATTCGGTAACATCTTGTTGCCTACCTAATTCGATAGTACTTTCCATTTCTTCAGCATTGATAGGTAAAATTTTTGTAGTGATGTTATTTGAGTTGTCGGTGGAGTCAATGCTAGTGTTAGAATTGGGGTCTTGTTGGGGGGTAGCATTTGGTTGCTCCATTAAAGATTCTTGTGATTCGTGATCTTGTGGATCATCACCAACAATACCAATTTGATCTTGACCGTTAGGTCTATGTGTAGGTTCATGTTCATGTTCTTGCCCTTGTTGTTTCTCATGTTCATGTTGTTCCTCATGTTCATTCTCTTCATGTTCATGTTGATGCTCTGTTTCTGATGTAGCTGATAAATTCGCTTTATCTTCAAATGGATTAGCTATCTCATTGATCGAATCTGAATCTTCCTTGACTTCGGTTACCACATCACTCATATTATGATCTTTCAAGGAATTTTCTTCTGAATCAATCACAATAGGATCATTTTGATCACCAGTAGAAGATTCAATCAAAATTGAAGATTGGTAATCATTTGATTTGTTATCATAAGCAATGAAATTAACCGGTTGTGATGATGGTAAAAATGAAAGATACGCTAAATCTTTACTAGGGGCGACACATCTTTGACTTGAATGAATCATTTCAAAGAATAATTTTTGCAAATGATATATGAATTGATTAGATCTCTTTGTTTCATTAATATCAACATTTCTCCCACCAATTTTCCGAGGTTTAGTGCCTAAAGTCTCTAAGTCATGTTCTTCAAAATCCAATACCATCTCTCTAATAGGTTTAATAGAAAAGTAATACTGTAATAAAGAATTTAAATAACAAGTATTACCAATATTATCTAAACCGGCAGGCCAATTTTCAGCTGGTAATAAAGCAGTACTAATTTTACCAGTGGATAAAAAATGAGAAATAAGCTTAGAACTCTTAATATTATTCAATGATTTCAAGGCTTGTCTAAGAGTCCTTATATCATTAGTCATAACTTTATCTTGGAAACTATTAATGATGTCAAATTCATTGGAATCAGCTGAAACATTTAAAATTTCATAACATTTTTCTATGGGCAAATCATTATTAAAAGTTCCCAAGAAATCAGGAATTTTGTCTTCAATATAATTATTTAGAATAAAACTTTTCCGAAAAACAGCCAATGATAATAAAGCTTTATTTAAAGTAATAATTTCTTCAGAATTACCTTGGGGAATTAATTCGTCCAATTTAAATTCATAAGCAGTTAAAACCACTTCATCTTCAGTGATTTCTTCGATTCCTAATTCATTAATGGCTAGATTGACTGGTATAAGCTCATTAATTAAATATTCAAATATCACTTGTGAGCCTTTGATTGTAGAAATTACTTCCAAACTATTGTTAAAAAATGAATAATTTCTAAAATCATTTTTAATATTTGATTCATAAACTGAAATAATAACTTCATCATCAATAGCTAATAACTGTTGAGGAGATTGATCAATATATTCAATTCCTAATCGTTTTAAAGCTTCTACGTAATCAGAAAATCCAAATAAATCTCCCTTCTTATGTAAATTATCATAATAATTTTGAAGTTTATTAGAAGTTTTTCCCGTATTAGAATTATTCTTATGATTCATTAAAGCCTTTAAATGGTCCACATAAAACATTTTATTGTGAGGGTCTGATTTAACAGAATTTTCAAAACATTTAATAATTAATTCATCTTGGAAAAATGTGCAACAGCTTAAGCTAATATAATAAACTAATTCGTTAGAATTATGATATTTACCATGGGTTAGACATGCATGCTTATCGTATTCATTGAAAGTTCTAAACAACAACGATAAGTTATCATTAAAGGAATAGATGGAATTAAATTCATTATTATCGACTCTTATAAGATTACCCAAATAGATCAATTCAAGGATTTTCCGTTTATAACTTTCTCTTATACCAGGGTAATCAAATAAGTTAGGAGGCACCAAGTTATTCCCATCTAATGTAAAAGACATTCTTTTGAGAAGAAGCTCAACATCAACTATTGATGCCAAAGAGGTGTTGTTCAAGTTTATAGTTTTAACTGGAGACGAGGAGTCTAATAATATAGGGCCTTTTAACACATTAATGAGTTTTTGAATACAATGCAATACGGTAGGGATTTGATGAGGTTGAGAATCATTTGTGGGGTTTGAGGTGCTAGGTTGTTTATTGATATCGTTTGGAGATGATCCCTGGTTTGATGATTCCTGATTAGATGATTCTTGGTCTGATGGTTCCTGAATTGATGGATTCTTCTTTCCCTGCGACTCCGAACCCTGTCCCCCATTCATGTCTGATTCTTGTCCATTCTCTTTAAGATACCGTTGTTTAATAATAGATTCATTGGTAATTGAATCCAAATCAGCTTTTGTAAATTCACTAGTGAAAATAGATACCTTCAACACATGAGACAGTTCATCATTATTATTAGCAAAAAACCCTTCATCAATAAAATTTGAGGTCATTCCCGGATTATCAAATTTATCAAATTGATTTAAATCATGTTGAGATATCACCAGCTTTGGAATTACATGATATTCATATTTATTTACATGAATAGGACTAGAAGATTTGAAAAATGGACTATTATTCTCCAAGATTTGGATTCTAAAATGATTGATTTCTTTGTCATTAATAACAATCAATCCTTTGATGGTAGTTAACATTTGATTCTCTTGATCATCATTTAATTGTTTAACTTCAAGGTTCTTACAAAATTCCAAATCATTATTTAACATGAGCATCTCCGAAGCACATATTTTGGACTTGACAAGCCTGGCCAAATCAGGAGCATAATCAATGGGTTTTAAGTTCAAAATACTGTTATTACCAACGTGTAATCTATATGGTAATGACCATTTAATATCGTCAAGGATTCGATTCAAGGTCTTAAATGGATACTCTACCAATTGATTGGGAGAAAGGTTGGTGAAGACATGGTTGGTATCAAGATGGAAATCTTTATTGGCAAAGGGGTTAGAGGATGATTGTTGTGTATCCATTGTGTATACCCAGTCACCTTAATGATATAGTTGTACAATTAAAGCCTGGATTTAGTTGAAATCAGGTTGGTTCAAAATCTGTGAGATCTCAATGTCGGATTCTGCGCACCCTGACAAATGTCTCTAACACAAGATCGCACCAGATGGGCTCACCAGAAGGTCTGCGCACCAGAAGGTCTGCGAACCAGATAGCACTAGGTAACTACTAGGTGAATACAAGAGTGGATTAATTGTGATAGACATTGGATCCAGCTACATTATACAGACGTTATTGACCAAGATATTGATACTGTGTTTACGTCTTGTGAATTGCCCGTGTGTATCAGAGACCGTACTGTAAACACCTTATAAAACCTTGACGTTGACGTTGTCCTCAATCACATCTCATAATGGCACAACCAAATATTGACGTTCAAAAAATTACTGGCAACAGTGATGGGTCCATAAGAGGAATGGCCAAGCTGGCCTTTGAAGAAGTAGTTTCCAACAATCCTTATTTTGCCGCTGGTGGTGGTCTTATGCTATTAGGAACTGGATTGGCCGTTGCTAGAAAAGGAATTATCCGATCATCGGCTTTCATATATCGACAATTATTAGTAGATTTAGAAATCCCTTCTAAAGATAAATCATATCTTTGGTTTTTAGAATGGATGTCCACCTATGAAAAAAGAAGCTCCAGGCATTTATCGGTTGAAACCAATTTTATTCAACATGATAATGGGGCAGTTACTACCAAATTTTCTTTAGTTCCAGGACCAGGGAAACATTTAATCAGATACAAAGGAGCATTTATGTTGATTGATAGAGAAAGATCAGGGAAACTTCTTGATATGACTAACGGAGCCCCCTTTGAAACAGTTAGATTGACCACATTATATAGAGATCGTCATTTATTTTCAGATTTATTAAATGAAGCTAAGAAATTAGCCTTGAAAATCAGAGAAGGGAAAACGGTCATTTATACTTCATGGGGACCCGAATGGAGGCCATTTGGACAACCAAGACTGAAAAGATTATTGGGATCCGTTATCTTGGATGAAGGATTAGATAAAATGATTTTAGATGATGTGAAAGATTTCTTAACTAGTGGAAGCTGGTATCATAATAGAGGGATTCCTTATAGACGAGGTTATTTATTATATGGACCTCCTGGGAGTGGGAAAACGTCCTTCATTCAAGCCATAGCTGGAGAGTTAGATTATAATATCTGTTTATTAAACTTAAGTGAACGGAATTTAACTGATGATCGATTGAATCATTTGATGAATCATATTCCTAATAGATCGATCTTAGTATTAGAAGATGTTGATGCTGCTTTTAATAAAAGAGAGCAATCAAAAGAGCAAGGGTATACAGCTGGAGTTACATTTTCTGGATTATTGAATGCATTAGATGGAGTAGCAAGTGCTGAAGAGTGTATAACATTTATGACTACTAATCACCCAGAGAAATTAGATCCAGCATTATTAAGACCCGGTAGAGTTGATTTAAAAGTTTTGATTGATAATGCTACTGAATATCAAGCCAGGAAGATGTTTTTAAAATTCTATGAAAATGACGAAGAGAATTGTGAAAAATTTATGGATGCGTATAGGAAATTAGGCATCAAGAATGTTAGTACTGCTAACTTACAAGGATTATTTGTATATAACAAGAAAGACCCACAGGGGGCTATTGATATGATTGAGACATTGAAGAGGCCAAATGATGAGTTTAAGTAGGGTAAATACATGTAAATAAGTATAGAGGTAATATAACAGTAGAGTGGTAGAGTGGTAGAGTCGTAGAATGTCAAAGCCTTCGCGAGTCGTCCCTTAACCATTCAGCCGTATCATCTATCATCATCATTATAATTCAAAAAAATCTCAACAAATTTCACATTGAAATTATTATCATGGCAGTTATAGATCCACTGATAGACTCTGCCATGCAGAAACGGTATTTCTATACGGGTGGTGATAATGATAGCAATAGATTATGGTTAATCTGGTTGATTGTGGTCCCAGTGGTTTGCTTGATTCTTTATTTTGCATTAATGAGAAAGAGAAAGAGAAGAGTATATGCTGTTCATCCAAACCAACAATATTATGGTGGACAAGGCAATAAACCTCAGCAAGGGGGATTCAATTTCTTTGGATGGGGTGGTCATCAACAACCTCAAGGTCAACCTCAAGGCCAAGGTGGTTATGGATATCAACCCTACTCTCAACTGCTGCAACAATATGGCACTGCTACTGGGGGTACATATGGGAACAATTACCAACAACAATCGTACTCCCAACAATATCAGCCAACAGATGAACATTATGGAGACCCACCACCAATGTATCCAGCTGATGAAGCTCCAAGTGGCAGTAGTGGTACTACTGGCCAATATTCTAGACCTCCAGGCCCTCCTCCTGGTAATAGTGAACAAGAGTTTTCAAGGCCTCCAGGTCCACCACCAGCTCATGTTAAGTAATAATGGGTTGCTTTTCTTTTTCGTTTTGTGCTTCTCTGTCTCTGGTTTGCCTGGTGAACTTGCCAGGGTGCCTTATGTGTTTACTTGAGTTTATGTATTTACGTATTTATGTAATGTTGTCTAAATAAATTTAATTACGGCTTTGTTAACTTTATGTTGATCAAACAATTGATATGCTTGTTCAGCGTCACCAATTGAAATGGTGTGATCAATGAATTTCTGCATTTGTGGTTTCAATTTATTGAAAACTTGTAAAGCTTCTGGAAATAATGACCAAGCATGACATCTACCAAATGATAAGTTGATGTTTTTCATATAGCAATCCAACCCATTGAATGGTAAAGGACCATGGGCCATTCCAATTGATGAGATGAATCCATTCCTTCTAACGTATTTAAAAGCCGTTTCAAGGGCTGATGACGATCCAACTACTTCTAAAACACAATCAAATTCTGGACTTAATTGATCTATTTGAGTTTGGAAATTCATGGCTTCGAATCCTAAATCTCTAGCTTCTTGTAATCGTTGAGGAACATTATCTAAGCAGACAATATTGGTCAAGCCAAAATACTTTAAAACTCTAAGACCACATAATCCTACGGGGCCCAAACCTAATTGTAATACCTTAACTTCATTCAAAGCCATTCCGGAGATTTTTATATGATTCAATATTTTTTTGGCACCATAATATCCAGTTGTAAATATATCAGCCATCATAACGTAAGAAGGATCATCATTATCAATTCTAATAAGGGTATTATCAGCGAATGGGACTCTAACATATTCGGCTTGTCCACCAGGTAATCCTCTTTTCCCAAAGGTGTTGGTGATATCACATTGACCGGAATAGCCATGTTTACAATACCAGCATTCACCACATTGAATGGTGAAAGTACTCACTACACTATCACCAATACTGAACCCTTTCACCTTTTCACCCATGGATTCAATTACCCCTGTGAATTCATGTCCTAAGATTTGATCCTCATCAACAGCAGTAATATCTCCTCTGTAAGTATGTAAATCAGTACCACAGATCCCAGAGTAGTGGACTTTAACAATTACGTCAGTTGGTGATTGGATCTCCGGTTCAGGAACTTCTTGGACTTTGAAGTTGTATGGGCTTTTATATACGACTGCTTTCATTATTAATGGTTTGGTTGAGTACCCCAGATAACTGAGAATCCCTGCGAATGTGGCATATGGTGAGGGTGTGGGGTGATGGATGAGATATGAGACATGGTAATGAGACGTGATGAGAAATGGTAGTAAGAGATATTCCATGAGATATAATTACACCATTAGAGGAGATATACTAGGAGATATACAGAAAACCATATAATATTACCTGTAAGTATACTACCTGTAAACACCAAAAGCTTGAAGTTGTGTTGATAATTGAATTATATGAGCAGTTGTGAACTAACTAACTAAATAGTTAACTTTTAACACCAGATCAGCTTGGGTGGAAATGCTTATGCTATGATTTGACTTTATAGATATTCAACCCCCTGAGCCATCAACAGTGGCACTTGTAGTAGGAGAAGCTTCTAGTAGGGGTAAGTGATGAATGGTGTGATTGAGAAAAAGTAAAACTTGGAACAACTACCAGTAGACATAACCAAAGGTACCTCACTTCTACCCCACTTCCCTTCACATAATACCAGAAATCCCACTATGTGAAAACATCCTTGATATCTTAGACCCATGAGTAGTAACTGCTACTATTGCGTTGGTCCAGTATATTCCATAAAAGTAAAACACATTCAAACAAATAAAATTCCCAATCATTGCATAGGCCAAATATACGAGAATCACATAAACATCATTATAAGATCCTGGAAATATCTCTTGGAAAACATCATAAAATTTAAAAATCAATGTAGAAGTATTTGGCTCACACATAATTTGTCCACTATTAGGCTGCCTACTACATCTACAATTAACAGTCAAAGCAACAAAATTATAAAACAATCCCATAAGATACCGCCAAAATGGCACTTGATCATAGTTATGTGTTAATGCAATCAGATATTTAAGCCCTTCACCTTCAATGATAGTTCTACGCTCAAATACCGATTGATAATTTTTAAGAACAAATGTTAAAATATCACCAAAGAAATTCTGAGAAAATGTCAACTCATGACCAAACAAAAAGATATATCGAAGGGTCCTTTGTAAATAGAATGACGACCCAATGAGAAACATGGTGAACCGGAAGACCTTTATGGTGAGGTCACAGGCTTTGATGAATAGTTGTTTTAATAAGGCAGTCACGTCAACGTCATGCCATAATCGACGATATTTAATTATTGGTAATGGGATTATATTGAATACCCATAAGAACGTTATATAATCGTTCACTCCACCGCCTCCACCTCTGGCTCTAGATGCTAGCATTTGGACCAACATTCGACTACGTTCCTCTCGCTGGACTGGGGGGACTTCTGCAAGGAATCTCTCGTAATGATTTCGGCGAAATAATTCTATTAATCCCATGTCAATGTCTTGGAATAGGTCTGGTGGACCTTGTTCATTACCATCACCTGGAACCACATTTTGGTGGCCATTGTCATTTAAATTGTTAGAACCATGATTTTGGGAAGTTTCAGAGTCACCACCTTGATCTTGGTGGTCTTCTATGCTTTGGCCCTGGGTATGATTATCAGCATCCATATTAATAATAATTATAGGAGTTAGATCACCTAAGTGATAGTTGCTTGTGCGAATATCTGGTCAAATAGGCTTTGGTGACAATTGGGTGCGAATTTTTTGCAGACTACTCCATAACTACATTAGAATAATATAATAGACACTGAAGATATATTACTTATTGAAGATATATTTACTTATTGAAGATATATTACTTATTGAAGATACATTACTTATTGAAGATACATTACTTATTGAAGATATATTTATATATGACTACCCATAGTGATCATGTCAGGGACTGGGCCATGGTATCTCTCAAAAGTTGTAATCCACAATTCAATGAAATCTTTACTGATCGCAAATCTCTGTTCAATGAGTCGAGTAGAAATCTTACATTGACCTTTGAGTTTTGTTTGAATAGTATAATCAGACAAAATCAAATTTTCTTTATCAAAAACAAATGATTTCTCATCATAAAATTGATCCATTAGTAATAACTTGTCATCATGTTTAAAGATTATTGGTAGTAAGAATAACTCTCCGTTACTTGAATCCCAAAGGTGAATCAGTTCTTCATCAGTGATTTGTCCAGCTAATTCACTGATCTTATTAAGAACATCATAATAGTTATGATACTTAATCAGTTCATTGGTGAAAAGTTTATAGTCTAAAGATTCATGATAATGGATGGGGGCAAAATCTAATGACAATTGATAATAATTCTTGACTGATTGGAAGAACCAAATGGTTTGTAGATGAATCCCTCCATACATTAATAAACCCCATAATATTTTATCTAACAATACTAATATCTTGTAATCATCTTGAACCATTAAGCTAGAGCCTAAGATATACTTTCTTATCATCTCACCCAAATGTTCTGCATGATATCTTTCAATCATATGATTATCAACAGAGAAGCATTTAGTAGATTTGATGGCTAGCTTCTCATAAATAATTCCACAACTAATGAAGAAATGATACAATCTGGAACTGAAAAATTCACAAGCAAGATTAAGTTCAGATGAATCTTGTTCTACTATCTTAGCTAAAAGCCCGGTTAATGTAATGGGGCTAAAGTCAATTGAGCCAAATTCAACACATTTTACTAAAAATATACATGAGATCCTTTTCGTTAAATATGATAAGAATTCAGTCTTATTGAGATATCTGGACAATTTATTCTCCATGACACAAATGAAATTCAACACCCAAATGAAAAATGTCAGAGCTTCATTGAAATTCTTTTGTAGATAACGGATAAACCCATGAATTAGCTGGTGCTTAATTATTATGTTTCCTAATTGGTTAATCGAACTACTTGAAGTCCTTTCTAACTTGACTAACATCATAACAAGACTCTTTATATCCATAGACAAATCCAATTCAGGATATTTGGCCAACTCAGTTTCCATGTGACGTTCGAGTTGTTTGTAATGAGTAGTGATAAGAGGATGAAACAAGTAAGTGGGTGGAATATACTTCATGGCTTGGAATATTGTCAAAAGTGGATCACAATCATATATGGAATTATGACATCTATGTCCATTTTCAAGCATATGAATAGCCTTCATTACGAGGTCATTCACGATAATACTAATCTTTCCAAGCGAATAATCATTAAGAGATCCACATGCATCAATATAATTAGTAGCCTGGACATGGATTGGATCTAATTCGAATTGTAACTCAGAGCTTTCATGAACATCTGTAACAGGTTGATCTGGGGATAATACTCTCCTATTATTCTTCAATTCGTTAATACGGCTTATACACGGACCAATTCGATCACTCAAATGGAGGATTTTGAAAAATCTTATTTGGTAGTGAATCAATCTTTGCGTCTCTAAAGTATCTGTTTCCATTTCAATTGATACAGCCAATTCTCTAAGGGCAGCTTTAAATCTTCCTAACCTGAATAAAGTGAGAGCTATGATTAGACGAATAGACGGGATCACGTAAATCAATTGATCAAAGGGAGGAAGAATTGCTAAGATATGATATAATCGGTTTTGTTTATAAAGCAGCACCAATAGTTTCCCGAAATCATCATCACCGATCATACAGGTGACGTTGGTGTCGGATGAAGACATCGACAACGATTCAGGGTTGTTGAGGAACTCCACTAAATGATCATAGTGTTCCATTGTAAGCTGGGTGAATGAATGTGTGGAGATTGGGTGGAGGTTTTATGGTGAATCAGTAATGGGATTAGATTTTTGTGGAGTATCATGGACCTCGTACAAAGAAGAAAAGCAAAAATAGTGCGCGACCCAGTTGCAGCCATTTGTAACTACTCCCCAGCAGCAGCGAAGTATACTGCTTCAGGTCTAACTTTTAATCTCTTGATTGCTTGACCATGGAAAACATGGCTGGGATCCTTATCATTACAATATTTCAACAACTCGGTCACATAATTATAGCATTGCCAGCATAATGGTATCGAGACCATTAGATTATCTTGAATGAAATTCTTTGGTACATGTGCATCAATATTGAATCTTTCATTACCTTCTAATACCACCAGCACAAGAAGAGCTCCGAAAACAGTCTCAATGTCATAAGCCACAAGAACTGGCAAAGAAGATATTAACTCAATCAACGAAACAGTGTTCTTCAAGAAATCTTCACGAGAATCTTTAAATTGACCATCAGGAATTTGGACCGTCATCAAATGGTCTCTGATCTCATAAGGGAACCTTAAATTCAACTCAAAGTTCAAATTCTTAAGGATTAATTCTTCTCTATATAAAAGTTGATCTCTCCATTGCCAAAATGTGTCACTATTTTCCGTGATTGCTTTTCCAGGATTTCGTATTTTACTTGAAGCTAATGCAATTTTATCGGGTTGTCTATAAGTGTCATTCAATTTACAAGATATAGCAATGGCAGCGGACGCTACAAAGTATTTGGATGTAGTGATTGGAAGTCTCATGTAAAATCGATTCACGTATAAAGTGGCAGCAAATATGGTATGAGAATCGACTTTTAAACTAGTCCCGAGCTTTATTAAGAAGTCCTGAATGGATTTTCTGGTTCGGAGTTCTTGGGAGATTGTTAGAAGCTTTCTACTAGGTGACTTATTGAGGAAATCATGTTCCAGAAACAACCAAGTATTAACAACCATTATTGTGAGAACGAATGTGTGTTAGCAGGGCAGGTAAGAAAATGGAGGGTAAGATATGACGAGCAAGGGAGGATGAAGCTGAGGATGAGGTATAGCCGGAACGGGAACAACTGTTAATAAAAGTTTAACCAGGTAAGGAGGCGACTAGGTACTTGCCCCTTCAAAGGATTAAATTTGAATGTCTATAAGTATAAAATAAACTAGTGAGTTGAAATATCACTATTAAGTTAACAGTGGATTCGTGCGCGACGAATTCTCAACGGTCTTGAGAGTCAAAACCAAAGAAAAAAATTTTCATTAACCACCAGAGACCCACCAGATCAATCAATTATTTAATCAATAGTGGGGACCAATATGAGTGATTTCATGCATATCATCAGACCTGGAGTTGCTGCACCAGCAGCCTCATCCAACACCAGCTCCTGTAACGTCAAAATACATACAGCTGCCCTTTTGCAAGTTTTAGAAATGGTGTCTAAGCAAGTAGTTTCCAACAATAAACGAATCATCGGAACTCTTTTAGGGTATAGATCAGAAGATGGGTCAGAATATGAAGTCAGAGATGCTTTTATCGTTCCATGTAATGAAACTGGTGATAGTATTGCTATCGAAGAACATCAACATAAAGTATTATTCCAATTATATAAAAGAGCTCATCCAAAAGAAAGTGTATTAGGATGGTTTGGTACTAGTCAAGAAATTGATAATACCACTGGATTAATTCATGATTTTTATTCTAAAGGTACTGATAGAGCTTTCCCATATCCAGCCATGTACTTGAATGTGAACTTTAAAAATGAACAAGATGAAATTATTACTCCTCAAATTAGTACTTATATTGGTGCTTCAATAGGGAAAAATACTACTACTACTAATAAAATTGGCTGGAAAACTCAAGCCGTCAGTAATTCTTATGTTTTCCAACCAATTCCAAATAAGGTTTTACCGGGGACCACCACTGAAAAATTGGCATTGAATTCTTTATTGGATAATCGATTAATAAACCAACCAAATATCATTAATTCTGATAATAATGAATCAAATTTATCAATTCAAATTAGTTTGGTAATAAATAACATCAATAAGATTTTAACTCATTTACAAAACTTTGATGGGGCTAATGATAATGATTTGGAATTATTGAGAAATTTAAGTAATAATTTATCTAACAAACCTCAAAGCTTATTTGATTTAGATGTATTGAAACAACATTTTGCTGCTTATAATCAAGACGTCATTATGATTGAGTATTTGACAAAAGTGGTCAAGGAACAAATTGAATTGAGCGCTAGATTGACTGCAAATTCTGAATCTGAAAAGAAGGATAGAGAATAAATGTATAGTAAATAATATATTAGTAACAGATGATTGGTAGAGGGGAGGGGGGTGGAGTGGTAGATGATCGAGTGATTAGGGCCTATGGTCCCTGTTCTGTTGTTCCTATTCTCTGTTCTACTCTCTGTTGTGCCTACTGTGCTCTGTGGTACCGGTGATCAGCACTGATCTACTATGATCTACCACGGCCTCATCTTACCTGCAACCTCGCTCTGCTGCAAGCTACCGTACGCTGCACGCTACCGTACGCTACCACCCACTCCTGTTCCCTACTCAACTCCTACATCCTATCTACATTACACCCTCTATAATACCACATTGTCATCTTCCTTGTCTTTACTACCCAATACATCTCCATCCAACACCTCTATCTCTCTGCTTCTCCCTTGCCCCCATGTAGTGTCCCTCACATACCTTATCAAATTTCATCTCATCGCATCTCTCATATTGGTCTAATACTTCCCTATATCTCATTCACCAGCAATCCGAAATTCTCCCATTAGCTCCTCTCATATACCTTCTCTCTCACTACCTCTTGTAACCCACCCTGTACTCATATCCTCTACTCACACCCTCTATTCACACCCCCTACAGTACAACCTATCTTGCCTCCTCTCAATTCATTGCCATGCCCCTGGTTGATAGTTATTCCGCAGCCATCGCATTAATGAGCAAAAAAAAAAAAAAAAAAAAAAAAAAAAAAAAAAAAAAAAAAAAAAAAAAAAAAAAAAAGATAATCCAAATATTAAATCATATAAATTGTGTTGTAAAAGAAGAGACTGATAGGCTAGCCCCATTAACACGCAGCTTTCAAATACTTTAATCCATATTAGAGTAAATAATTTTCTTGATTCTGGAGGTTTGAAATATTATGTATAATTCTATAAACTGTTTTCTGAAATTCATTTTTAACATAATAACATATATACTATTATAAGTGACAATTGATTGATAACAAACAAGACCGACTCCATATATCCAACAAGCAAGCAACCCAGCCGATTTTCAAAAGATTTAACCAATAGCTATAGAAGCAATGGGTAAATTACCAGCATCCAAGCTCCAATCAAAGGGAGTACAGAAGTATCCAAAGCGTAATACAAGTGCAAACCCATCCCAAGGGGGTAAGAATTTAAGTCTATATATGAACAATGGGTCATTCAAGATGAATAAGAAAAGTCTGAGAAGAAGATTTAGTATAGCTGAGTCATCGTCATCTGATTCAGATAATGGTAGTAGTGGTAATAATGATGATGGTGATAAGGGAGGTGATAATGTTTCTGATTCCCAGTCGGATTCTTCATTAACAGCTGTCTCTGACAATGCTATATCCGATAAGAGCTCAATTATATTTGATGATGATAAAAAGAATACCTCACGGAAAACCAGCAAATACTTTGGAAGAGGTAAAGGTGTAGGGAAGGGAAAATCCATCAAGAGTTTTGGGAAGAAAGGGCATCGCAATTTATGGGCTGATGTAGAAGATGATGTAGAGGATGATGATGATGATGATGATAATGATGATAATGATGATGATGATGATGATGATGATGATGATGGTGATGGTGATGGTGATGGCGGTGATATTGCTAATGACAGCGACGCTGATGATAATTACAATGGAAATGTTTTCTATGACCAAGAAACATTTGGTAGTGTTGGTGATGATGATAATGATAGTGACGATGATGACGACGACCATGACGACGACGATGATGATGATGATGATGGCTCTTCGTCCTCTGATGATGATGATATCGACTTTGTCAAGCTACAAGCCCAAAAGAAATTAAGAACTGCAACCCCAGTCCCTGAATCTAAAGAGTCTCAACCAACAAAGAAACGAGATAGTGGATCCGTACCTAAACCCAAATTTGGCAGAAGAAGATCAGAGGCAGCCCTTCCTGAAGATATAAATTTTTCATTTGAATTCGACGATAATAATGACATTGCGGTAGAAGATGACAGTGATGACGACGACATCAAAAATGATAACCGTAAGACCCCTACAACCACCAAATCAGAAACCAAACCCGACCCCTCAGCCAATCAAAATCAACTAGGTCCCGATCTCGATCTAGGAAATGGGGAACCATCTTTAACTCCCCATGAAGAAGAAGATATAGGTGAGGAGATTGGAGTGCCAGAATTTTCTAATGATAATCAATTTAATGAACTAAATTTGGATTTTAATAATCAATTGATCCAAGCCCCTAAATTTAATTACGATGACATAAACTCTGATGATGATTACGAAATTGATGACAACGAATTATTAGCAACTTTACAAGCTGATAACGACCTTGAAGAGTTTGGTAAGTCAAACTTACGTGGGAAAAGAAAGGGTTCCCTAGCATCGATGGAAGATGACGAAGATGATGATTATGAGAATGATTTCTTGAAAGAAGAGGAAAAGTTTTTAGTGAACGAATTTGAGAATAATGAATTTGATGATGAAGGGCCTTCTGGGACTTTTAGCGATGATGGTGCACAAGTCAATAACAACAAAAGAAAAGACATTACCAGTGGTAGTGGTGCTGGTTATGGAGATTATGGTGATTTTGATGATGATGGTGAAGATGACGATGATTTTGATGATGATGATGACGAGGAAGAAGATTTTATCGATTTTACTATTCAAGATGACATTTCAGAGAAAGCAGCTTCCCCTAAGAAGGCTAAAAAGCCCAATCATGACAGCGATGATGAAGATGATTCATACTTATGGAATTACTTTTTCAGTTCTGACAATGATTCTGAGGGTGATGACTATCATCAACTGACTCCCCATGTACTGCCATCACGTAAAAGAAAATCACATAAGAAAACAAGAAGTATCACCCAGCCATCAGAAACTTATGATAACTTTATCACTGGGGTATCAGACGATCCTGGCTATGATACAAGTGAATCCACTGATATAGATCTGAATATTCCTTCAAGTACTGGTAACACAGCTGGTTCACAAAAGGCTAAAGAAGTATTATCATCAAAAACTGCTGACTATAGACCCCCTGTATTAGGGACTTGGGTAGCACTAGAAAGTAAACCATTTGGAATTATTGATGGATTATCCACCAGAACCTTGACAGGACAACCACCAAATTCGTTACGTCAACCGGATCTTAGAGAAAGACAACGGCCTAGAAAGAGTGTAATTACAGCAACTGCTCCAGGAGCTACTCCTCATAGTGATGATTCAGCTTTAGGATTAGACGAGTTGTTAAACATTAGTGACTTGGATTATGATGATACCAATGATGTGAAGATATGGCGAGATTTCAATAATCAAAAACAACGAGTTCCCTTGGGAGCATTTAGAAATAAAACCCTCTTGGAGAACTCATTAAATCATACTCCTACTGAGCCTATAACTTCCAATGTTCTGTATAATCATACGAGCAAAACCAACAATGATTTCAACCAACGGAGATATTCACTTAGTCATCATAAAGGAAATAATAATGGCAAACCGGTAAGAAGAAAGTCTAGTAGTGTGACAACAGTACCATCAAAACTGAAGAGAAGAAGAGCATCTAAAGTAGAAGCATTTTCTGAAGGGTATAGGTCAACCAAGTCGGGGTTATTCAGTGAGCAAGCGTTGGTTGATGTAGAAGAGGTGTTAGGGGATGATAATGATATTATGGCTTTAATTAAGGGTTTATGATAATAGTTCATTTTATAATCATTGTGTAATTACAATATAGTTTAGGATACTCGTTCAAATATATATGACTAAAAATGTCGCCCTTTGTAGGGAACTTCTGAGAGCTGGCTATCGAGAATTATGTCGTGCGCGCGCTTCTGTTCCCTCACTCTTTTTTAATTTGATTTTTTTTTTTTTTTTTCATCTTCTCTTCTGACCTTAAACTATCTCTCCTGTTATTAAGTTGTGTGTTCTCTTTTTGTAGCCAATACCAATAGATATCAATCAGAATGGAAGGAACTAGACGTTCTTCTCGATCAAATAAGGGAAAACACTCTCAACGAGAAATTGACTCCTATGTCGCTGAAGAAAGTGACCATGATCGCCGTGATTCTAAGAGACTTAAACTTTCACAAACCTCTGATGATGATGATGAATATATGGATGGCAATACCAAAGAACCACTTAAAGATCATAGTAATTCAAGTAGTCTGGATAGCGATTCTGATGAAGTTAATGAAGCTGATGACCTATCAGGTGAGAAGTCTTCTAGATCCAGGAACCTTTCTAAGTCCAAAACTACTGGTTCTAAACATGATGGAAAAGATGCTGATGCCGATGTCGCTGATGAAGTTAGATGTAACCCTTGTGGTACCAACAAGGATAATTATGATGAAGAAACTGATTCTGGTGGAATGATGATCCAATGTGAGAGCTGTAATAGTTGGCAACATGCTAAATGTATGAAATTGAATCCCAAAAAGATCCCTGATAATTATAAGTGTGATGTATGTTCTCAACTGAATGAGTCTACACCAGTGGGACAGCTTGGTTTCCAAAAATTGAACGATAAAACCAGAATCAGTGTTGCAAAAGCATTCTTTAATGTGCTCAAAACCCAAATCCCAAAAGATTATAAACATGGTGAAGGATTATCGATAGAGGATGTCGCCACCAAATGGGCATTGGAATTAGAAGCTGCCGTATTTAAGAATTTCCCTGCTAAAGATAGACATTATACTGATAAAGGAAGAGGGACCATGACGTTAATTAAAAAACCTAATGTATTGAGTAAAATCATTGATGGAACATTTACATTTGAAAAATTAGTGACATCATCACCAGAAGAAATTGATGATGATTTAAAACATTATGCGGAAAAAGTTAGGCAAGAGTCAATACGTCGGTCAGTATTAACAGCAGAAGAGACTGGTGGTCAAAGAATTAGAAGAACTCATAAGGGAGAAGAAATCGTAGAAGATGTTAGTAATGATAATAGACCTGAAGAACAAGATGTTAATATTGTTACCAAAGCAATTGATCATCGAAGATTTGAAACCGATTCCACTCCTCCTAAAGCTGAAACAAATAGCTTTGGTGTATCTGAAGATGATAAAGTCAAACCAGATCCAACATCATTCAGTTATAATACTGTGGGATTGGATGATGATGATGATGACGATGATAACGATGTAAATGGTCAAGATGAAAATGATGACGATGATGATGTCACTAAAATAGGTTACGACCAAAGTGGGTCCGATTCTGATAATGAAAGTGATTCTGATGATGATGCTGACTTGAAGAAGATTTTACATGAAGAACCTAAAAATACACAAACTCCTAAGCCTGCTATCAAATCAGCTATGAAACCAGCTGCTAAACCAGCTGCAAGTGCCATGAAGAAATCTGCTCTTAAAAATTCAGGATCTAATTTACCACCAATGGCACCAACTTCTATATGGGAAGGACGGATTACATTCCCTGACTTTGCCTCATTTCCTGCCACTAGTGAGTTTATAAGTGCTACCAACTACTCTACTCCTAAAAGTCCACTAGATGTGAAATTTCATAATCATTGCATCGATGTCTCCAAAGAAATATTTCAAAGATCATTCTATGATGTAGAAGGTAGACTTGATAGAGCTAAAGCTGATCCTTATTTAGGACAAGTCTCAGTATCCAGAGACTTTTATTTGTTTTCTATCAAACCTGCTGGTGAACATGAAGACTATGAAAAACTTTATGGATATCTCCTACAAAGAGGCAAAGTTGGAGTGTTGTCTGGTAAACCACTGTTTGCAAAAGATTCATATTTGGTATCATTAGATGGGAAGAATATACCTGGTTACTTGGGAGGTTTAAATAACGTTGAAGGAAAATCTGGATTATTTGCATTATATGTTGTTAAGAAAGATTATACTTCAGGAATTGAACGTCAATCAGCTCCTAAAAAATCTGTATCAATTTCTCCACCACCTCCACCTTCTTCAATACCAGCAAAACCATCAGTGGTCAAATCAGAACCACCTATTTTAGAATCTATATTGAATAAATTAAGTAGTGGTGGTGGTCAACAATCATTTGGAACTACTAATCAACAGGATGCACCAAATTCTTCCTGGCCAGTTCCTTCCAATAATTCTATTGGTGGTCAGTCACCTGCCCAATTTCAATCTGGTCAAGGATTAACCACCGAACAAATGGGGATCTTATCCAGTATCGTTCAAGACAACCCTCAAGCACAACAAAACCCACAGGAATTAATCAATTTATTGCAACAGCAACAACAGCAGCAACAATACCAACAATACCCACCCCATCAATCTTATAACACCAATAACAATAGATTCTAGACCGTTTAACAGTACCGGATAGTTTCTAATTCATGACGGCTTTATGATTATTGTACGATTATTTGTATATATATGTAGTATAAATATTGCAAAAATTTATATATTTGCACCAATCATGGCACATCGGTTTATTTGATAAGTATGATTGTGAGATGTACTGATTAGATATACTGATCAGAGAAGCTTATCAAACATGCTTATGAAGTATGCTTGTCAGATATTGGGAATCAGGAAAGCCATCATTACTTGTGCTTATTAGAGGCACTATTGAGCCTGTCATTGTTGCTGTGAACCGGCTATGTGGATGCCAACGGGCTGGAGAGAGTCTATATGGGTTTGGGGTAGGTCGAAGTGGGCTTATGTGAGTCGAAGCACCCTACATGGCCCTTGTTATATGGCCCTCATTATGGGCCTATTTTTTGTTTAGTATGTAGAAAAAATATATAATGCTCGAAAATTGAGTACAATAATTCCAAATCCCATGACAAATGGTCAATGAAGAACAACACAACCATCCACGAGAGGGGCTAGAGACTAATGACATGGAAATTGATGCGTATAAGACTCTTCCGGATCCTGATCAAACTGATGAGTACAATAACAGCTTGATTTTTGGTAACGATAGTAAGTTTGCTGAGACCCAAAATCATGGAAATATTCTAGACAATGATGTACTTCCAGGGTCAAATCGTATGATCGACGACGTTCAGGAAACTCAAGTGGATTCAAATGGATATGATAAGACTGCTGATAGCTACAGAAGGCGTGTGAGTCATGGTAATGGTCATAATAGTAATCCATTTGACCAGAGAGCTACTCTGAATGGCATACTTGATGATTCAACGAGACACGAGTCAATGAGACACGGTTTAGAGGACAGAGGAGTTTATGAAAATTCACACCGTGTTGAATACCGACAAACTAATTCTATGGCGGATACACAAGTGGTTTATAATGGGAATGGTCAGGCTGATACTCAACTCATAGGAAGTATACAAAGAGAAGGAAGTAATGGTGATACTCAACTCATACGGGGTTCTGCATCAGGATCACAACCTTTTGTTAATGGTGATACCCAGATCATATCCCCACAAGCCCAATTCAAACAACCAACACAGCCAAATTCTAATTCCCAGAATTACCCATCGTATACCCCTCCTGATAATGATGCAACCCAACTAATACCCCACAATGACAATGACCAGAAACAACCACCATCACATTCAAGTCCCAATAAGATCAATGAATCAAGCCCTGGTGGTGCTAATGACTCATTGATTATTGAGGAACGCACTGCAGTAGATGATGAAGACATTGGTGATTATCCCAAGACATCCTCATCTCCTTCCCATAATGATACCTTGGGTATAGTTCTTGCCCCCAGTCAAAATAGTGTGAATGGAACCCTGTCCGGTAATGGGACGAATTCTACAGGCATCACTGATGAAGAAGCTAAAGCTGAAAATGGATCTATAAAACTGCCACTAAGTAAGTTTAATAACACCCGATCATCCCAGGTTATCAATATTGCATCACCTCATACTCAGATGGAATATACCAAAAGTTTGGTGGAAATTCCAGGGACTGTTGAACGACAAGGTGTAACCACCCAAGTTCCTAATACTCAAGAGCTGAGTGCTGGTGATATTTCAATGGAATTTGAAACCAAAAGCCAAAGAGATGACGAAGAATCAATTCATACAGATGATGAACATTTCGTTCCAATGTACGATGATAGTGTATTGAATCATAAACTCAAGATCCGGGATCGAAGCAAGGATGAATTGGATCCTGAAAGTCCTACGAAGGGGCCGTCTGGTGCTGAGAAAACTTTACCTAATGATTCTTCAGAGCTTTTGATTCTGAGGTCTACTAAAAGGCATAAACGTAATATCATTGATAGTCAGTCTGAAGGGTCACAACCAGCTACTCCAAGATCATCCAACCAGCATTCTGATAAAAACCCGAATACATCTACCCTAAAGCCCCAAACAATAGAAAGTGATATGACAGGAATGGCTGGCACCAATGATAATAACTTAACTGATTCAAATCCACTTTCCCAATCATCTCGTCAAGTTCTCCGACAAGAATCAACATCAGTTCTAACGCAATCATCGGTGGTTTCTATGGCTAGTGTATTTGCTAATCACAAGTTCCGAATGTATACTGGAACTGTCAATAATGTAGGTAAAGAGCAACTGGAAATTCTTTTTGAGGAAGGGGCTTATGATATTGATAATGGTGATTTATACCCATTAGATCTTCGAATTGGTGATGCCGTTAAGATCAAAGGATCGCCAATTCCATATGTGGTGACCGGTTTAAGTTGTGAAAATAGTCAAAGTGGAATTCGATGTTTAAGAGGATTTAATAGGGTATTTTTGAAACGACAAAGACGTTCACGTAAAGCTAATTCTGAAGAAATTGATGTAAGTATTTCCCAATTATTTATGGAACTAAATGATTGGTATCAACATCAACAAAGCTTTAAACTTGATCTTGAACAATCAATATTCAATGATACTTTAACCAGTATCATAGCCGAAAATATTAAAACACCTACTAGAAATAGACATACACAAGATCTCATAAGAACTGATCCGGTAATAAAGAGTCCTAGATCCAGAATTAGTAATAGCAAAAAGAGTTCTGAAGGGATTTTTTGTAATTCATTATTCTGTATAACCTCAGTTAATGATGATACCAAGAATGAATTAATTAAGTTAATATATGCCCATGGTGGTAGTATAATTGAGGATGGGTTTATGGAGTTATTCACTTATAGAAAAGGACAACGATTAGAATTAAGCTTCAAACATAAGGAATCGAGTGAATTCAAATTTGTAGCATTAATATCAAATGATATTTCTAGAAGTTCGAAATATTTACAGACATTGGCCCTTGGATGGCCTGTATTATCTGAAAGATTTATTTATGATATTACTCAACATGCTACAAAGTTTGATCATTGGCCTGGGTACATGTTGGGAGCAGGGAAGTCATCAAAACTTGGAAGTATCACTAGTTTAGATGTATTTAAATTCCAATTATCCCATAGTAGAGGATTTGATATAAAGGCTCAGATTAATAATAATACTGATTTATTGGAAGGGTGTACTATAGTAGGATTAGATGGGATTAATAATAGTAAAGAAATAATTACTTGTGAGTTTATCTTTTATGCCTTTGGAGCAAAGAATTTCGTGATAAAATCAAACATGGAAGAATTGTGTGAGTATGTTAGACAATGCCAATCTAAGCTGGGCAAGGTGTATGTTTATGATAATGGAGGTAATGATGATGGGAAGAGTATAGGGAAACGATTTAAGGATATAAAGGTAATTAATTGGGAATGGGTTGTACAATGTTGTATCAGTAATCATATATGGGACGAATGAAGTAGAAGTAATAAAAGTCATGTGTGCGATGTCACATGGATACGTTAAGTACATTAAATAAGACATTAATACATTAAATAAGACATTAATACATTAAATAAAACATTAATACGTGAAGTACATTAATACATTAAGTACATTAATACGTTATCATACATTTATTCATACATACACCTATAACCTTACCTGCACCTATATTACTCCCATTAATCTTCTATACATCACCGCAACAACTGCCCTAATAAGATTAATCCCAGTATCATTCTTAATAGCATCTCCATTCTCTTCTAATCTTCTCAATAAATAGGCTTTAGTTTCCACTGGTGGCCCCCATGGAACATATTTAATGACATTAGTAACATTCTTATTCTTAAGTAAGTTATATGTAATATTATCAGCCATTCCTAATAATTGTCCCAACACAATATTATTCTTATTATGATTCAACTCTTCTAATTGATTCAATTTATCGGTGGCTAAATTTAATGATTCTTCATTATGAGATGCCACTACTAAATGACCAATAATCGATTCATTTCCCTTATTAGCAACAATATTTTCAATACAATAAGTAATCCCTTGATTATAATTTAAATCAGTTTGTTCTTTATTAGCATGAATGATGGTACTTCTTTGCTTTTCTGAATGGATATATGCCCCTCTAACTAATTTCAATCCTAATCTATAATTATGTTTACGAGCCAATGATTCTTCTAATGTTAATAATTGGGATGATTCACTTAAATACATTTGTAAAGTACCAACTACGGAAACTGGTTGGTTAATTTTATTGAATTGTTGATATAATCTTCTTTGCAATTCATAAACTCCTGGTTGTAAATCGTATTTTTCTGCATCAATTACGGCTACTGCAATAGGGGAAATTCTTTCTGGATATAACTTAGATAATCGTTGATTACTTTGATAAATGGTATTAACCACCTGAGAAATGTTTGAAACCAATTGTTCAAATTTTGGATTATTTTGATAATTTTTTAATACTTCTGCGGCATTGTTAGCAAATCCAGTAGGCTTTAATGCTACATAACTTGGAGGAATGGTATTAACATCGGTGGTTTGTTGAAGTTTTTTTAAGGTGTTAGGAATCAAAAAGTCCGTGATGGATTTATTGGTTTCTTCCACAATATAGTTTGGGTCAACTGGTGGCATTGATTGGTCAGTTCCTTCAGCAGCTTCAATAGTTAATGATAACATCATATTATTGATTCCTCTATGTTTTAATCTATCACTAGTACGGAATAAGTCATCGATGGTTTCTCCTCCACAGTAAACCTTATAAACCAATTTTTTAATAATAAACATAGGAACATATGGGAACATTTTGATACAAAAATTTAAAAAGGGTTTGTTTAAAGTAACAAGGCCGATGCAAAAATATGAGAATAATTCCGACAATTTATAGTCTTTTAAGTAGGAGACGTTATCGGGGATTTGTGGGTGAGGAAGTTGTTCATGGGATGATGCTGGTGTAGATGCTGAGGTGGGTGTTAATGGGGGTGTTAATGATGATGATGGTGATGATGATGATGATGATGATTGTGGTGGTGGATGAACTGACCTCTTGTGGTCTGGTTGACCAGTAACTGATGAATGATTAACTTCACGATGATGTAAGTGTTGGTTAACCTCCTGATATGTTGATGATTTGTTGGAGGAGTTATGGAACAACTGGGTTCTGATTGCTAAATGAGTCCCAAGTCCTAAGTGGCTCTGATAACCTAATGGGCTTCGAAGGGTCTTGAGTGGACTAATACCAACTAGTGGTCTACTAATTCCTCTGAGTGACATGAATTGGTAAACAGAAAATATAAGATTATATGAAACTAAAGAGTTGTTTTCTTGTTTGTTTGTGTATGTATTTGTGTTTAAGAGGAATTTAGGTTCTATTTAAATGGCACTAATTTAATTGCAATCATGTAAATAAAATCGGGAGCAAATTTAAGCGACCAGAGGTGATGCTCCACGATCAGTTAATCTAAGCGAGCAAAAAAGTTGCACAAGTTTCCGTTTGAGTTTATGGCTCTGAGACTGTCTGGCAAGGGAGGAAACATGAACAAGAGGTATCACGTGCACCGGATGACCTCTGAAACATTAAAGGAAACTGGAAGCAGCAACAGTAAATAAGAAGTAACACTTAGAGATCAGGAAATCCCAAGAGAGGTATAAGCAAAGATCAGTTGTGGCACCTGATTCTTGTGGCACCTGATTTCTGCACCTGACTTTGGGCACCTGACTGTCCGCACGTGCTCATCTCCACATGATTTTTGAGAAAAAAAATTTAGAGATGATGTACCTAATTCTTCAACTAATCATCACAAACCTAACACCATGTTAAGGCATATTCGAACCCTTGCTACGTCCGGTCGAATATTAAATAGAGGTGGCCCCATCATAGATCAACTAATATTAGATCAATTAAGAGACTCCTCCAAACTCAACAAACCTTCCTCAATCCTTATACTCGATCCGAAATCTATTGAAAAACACCAAAATAATAAACGATTAAATAGAAATCATAGAAACCCTATATCAATCCAAAACCTCCAGTCACCAGGCAATATCCCTAATCTATTTAGTGATGATGATTTGGCTAACGATAATGACTCATCATCATTCATAAAATTAATCAACAATTTGAAGATTTATGAAAATCGAATTAGTGATAACAAATTTCAATCTTTAACAACTATTTTGAGTGAATCGTTCACAGCCCCTCAGTTAAGGACTTATATTAAACAATATTATGAATCTCCAGACTTCAAAGGACCAAAACTAGGAATCGCTCGTAAAAATAAATCCCAATTATGTAATATAATTATTCAAAATTTATGGAATGTTAAAAGATCGGGATTGAAAACTTCCGTAGAAGATCTTTTAATTACTAATGAAGTGAAGCTACAAAAGAAAGATTTATTCTTATTATTATTCAAAGATGGGTTATTAATTAAATATTTATCTCGGACTGGGTGTAAAATCTCATTTGATTCGTCTGAAAATATAATTCGAATTGTTGGGACTGAAACCCAAATTAACAGTGCTAATATCATATTGGAATCGATTATGGTAAATAATTACCAACAAGAAGTAGATTTATCAACGGTTAAACCACTTTTCATGGAGAAATTCCATGATTTTGATAGTAATGAATTGAGTAAATTACTTCAAATTCATATTGAACCAATAAATGATAATGATGTTTACCTATTCACTTCATTTAATGAAAGTCAACATAAACGAGCCAAACGATTACTTATGTGGCTATTAAATTATAATTCCCATTTGAATAGTTATATGATGATTCCTGAATCTGTTAAATCATTATCTAATTACTTGATTCCATTCAAAGATGATGAATCCATGAGTTGGAATGAAAGATTGAAATGTCTTTATAAATTATCTACTGGAACGTCAGAACCTGCCACCAATTCTAACAGTTTTATTTATAAACAATTACAACTGTTTAGTGATGAGAATTTATTGGATAAAGATTTAGATACTGAAGATATTAGAGAATTAAAATCATTTTTATCACCACCAGAATTAAATCAGCAATCTGATTCCTTTGGTTCT
Organism: Yamadazyma taylorii; assembly: GCA_030583035.1. NCBI lineage: Eukaryota > Fungi > Ascomycota > Pichiomycetes > Serinales > Debaryomycetaceae > Yamadazyma > Yamadazyma taylorii. The sequence continues at coordinate 22,636 of JAJMHJ010000016.1, read as the reverse complement.
TTTAATACCAACAAAGATGATGGTATGGTTCTAAATGATCAAGAAAGAGATGATATTTATACTAAATTGATTGACTTTAAATACAAATCTAGTGGGGTCGATGAATCTAAATTATTACCACCAATGTTCACCGTTACGTTTGGGAATGTTTTGTATGAGCAACCACCTGGTAGTAACGATGGAGGTAATGGGGATGAGGTTATTGTCCCTTATAGGGACTTGAAGGAGGGTGAAGAAGAAAGAGAGGGCCCAAGTTCCTTAAATAACTATACGTTCAACTCAAACATTCCTCTCATTAATGATAAAATCTTAAACCTACCATACTTTAATAATCCAGATTTAACCATTAAAGATATTAACAATTTCCGAATAAATGATCCTCATGAATATTTAGTTCAGTTGACGTTCCAACCATCATTAGTTGATAATGATCATATCGATGCTCCTCCATTACAATTATGGGTAAATTTGAATAAGTTCGGGACCCCGGAATTGAGTACTTTAAGAGTATTAACGGTTGAAACTGAAAATAATTATTACGTTTCATTACCTACCAAGGGTTGTGATTTAAAATTATCATCTCAATTAATAGGAGATTTGTTCCAAGATCCACAACTGTCATCTTCGCCTTCTGCTTCTTCTTCTTCTAATTCTGATCCTGAAGAATTTCCTCCTACCATTGAATCATTATTAAACTCTACGACTTTAAAGTATAGCAGATTTAGAGAACAACCAGGACTCGAAGAATTCTTAGAGAAATCCAAATTAGATTTTAGTGGGAAATCTAAACCAGTGATTCATCCAAGTATCCAATTGAATGTCAATGGGACATTAATCAATTACCAATATATTTCTATGAATTATAGAAGACAATTGGAATTTTTATATAAGGGGAAACTTGTGCAATTTAGTTTAGTTGAAGGAGGGTCACTTGGAGGAAGACATTCTGAAGTGATGATAGTTGGGAATGACTTTGATAGAGATACGTTGAATGAACTTATTGATGATTCGGTGGGTTTAATTGATCAATTGTGATCCGGTTCGTCAATGGTGATCCATCCATGGTAACTCGTCAATGGTACTGGTACGTCAATGGTAGAGGTTATGATTTTCAAGCATTTACATTTACCTATATATATATAACTTAAGTAGTAGTGACTAACCTAACATGTACATAATTTAACTACTTTTTGGATTCCAATGATTTGACATGTTGTTCCAAATTATTAACAGAATTTTGTAAAGCAATGACATCAGCTACCACTACATTATTGGCGATTTTATATTGATCCAATAAGTAGTAGTAAGAAGCAGCACCGGTGGCAGTGACTCCTAATAAGAAGCCGAATAGACCACCTTTAACAGAACCAGCTCTTCTTGGGGCGGTTACTGGAGCAGTAGAATATGAACGAATTGATCTCATCATGATGTTAATGGACAACAGAATATGGAGAAAATGGGTTTATTGGATTGAACGGTGCGAAATAGAGAAGTGTGAGGGTAACTGTGAGAGGTGTGAGAGTGTGTGAGGTGTAAGGTGTGAGCTGTGAGAGCTGTGAGAGCTGTGAGGTGTGAGAGCTGTGAGAGCTGTGAGCTGTGAGAGCTGTAAGAGCTGTAAGAGGTGAGTCGGACATCGGGTGCATCCGATTCTGGCATCCGATCAAGATCTCTGGTGGTGGAAGCGACCCTGGACCCCCTGGACCCGACCCTGGACCCGAAACTCTATATGGGCACTGAATTCACCTCCGTCGCAGCTCCGTCCCCTGTTTCCATCAAAATTAGTTTATTTTTCCTTCTTCATTCCCATCCTTCATTCCCATCCTTCGTTCCCATCCTTCTGTACTATCTTCTCTTGATATGTTGACACAGATATCTCGAGTCTGTGGTGCAAGAGTAGCCACAAAACTGATCCCCACAAACCCTACTGTCATGTCCATGACATCAATGGTTCTCAATAAACCAATAAATCATAAGGTTATTAGCAGCCATTCATTGATAAGAAGTTATTCTACCAAACCTAAACACCAAAAGTCTAACCGATGGATGATTAAAATCACCGGAAGTATCCTAGGACTCGGGTTAATTGGTTACGGATATGATAGATATTACAATTCATCCACCATCACCAGATCGATCCGAGCCTTACGGACATTAATGATGGTAGCTATCAAATATCATTATATTGACAGCTATGATAATCCTATGGACTTACATGAATCAGCTAGTGAATCATTATACAGAATGTTAATGACCAATAAAGGACTTTATATCAAATTTGGTCAAGCCATAGCTAATCAAGGAAGTATATTTCCAGAATCATATCAAAAACGATTTGTGAAATTATATGATGAAGCCCCCAATGATACTTGGGAAACCGTCGATAAAACTTTAAAACAAAGTTTTGGAGAAGATTATGAACAACGAATTTTCAGTCATATTGATCATAATCCTATCGCTAGTGCTAGTATAGCCCAAGTTCATAAAGCTACCTTAATCAATGGGGATAAAGTCGCAGTTAAAGTTCAACATGATTATATTGCTAATCAAGTAGCTGCCGATTTATTATGTTATAGAATCGCCGTGAAATTGTATGAAAAAGTGTTTGATATTCCATTATCGTTTTATTCTAAATACATTAGTGATCAAACTTTACTTGAAACTAAATTTAAACATGAAGTTGAAAATGGAGATAAATTAAGAAATGCCATTGCTAATGATCCAAGTGCTAGGAATTTGAATGTTTATATTCCTCGGAATTATAATGATCTTACTAGTGATCAAGTTTTAGTATGTGAATGGATTGATGGGATTAGTTTAACCAAGAGACAACAACTTATTGATGAAGGATATAATTTAACTACTATAATGAATCAATTTATTACCATTTTTAGTAAACAGATTTTCCAATATGGGTTTTTCCATAGTGATCCACATCCTGGAAATATGCTTGTCCGGAACTATAAGGGGAAGCAACAACTTGTAATATTAGATCATGGATTATATATTGAGTTACGGGATAAATTTAAAAGAGAATATAGTGAATTTTGGAGATATTTATTTTCATTTGATCAGGCAGGGATGAAACGAATTGGTGAACAATGGGGGGTTAATTCCATTGAAATGTTTGCATCATCCATTCAATTAAAACCGGTTAAAGTTGAAGGGTCTGAACCCTCTACTAAAGATGGAAGAGATATGATGAGAAATATCTTGAGTGATACCACTAGATTCCCAATGGAATTATTTTTTTTGGGAAGAACCATGAGAATTATTCAGAATTGTAATAAGACCTTTGGTTCTCCTGTTAATAGAATTAACATTTTGACCAATGAAGCGTTATCGTCATTGGTGACTGGTTCGTCTGTTAGAGAATATGTCAATTTATTGGTGTTGAAGACTTCATTATTTGTCAGTACGTTAATATTTATGTTTTTCCGATTCAAGCAAATCTTGAAAGGAGATAGGTATGGATTCAAGCACCAAGGGCTTGAGGATGAAATAGAAAGATATTTCAAGGGGATGGCTAAAGATATGGGAGTTGATTTATCTGAGGAAGCTGAGATTGAGCAGCTTCAAATTAAGTGATATGGACGTTGTTGTAGTTGTGTCCCTGCTGTCCTGCCCTTGCTGTCCTGTCCCTGGTGCCCTTACTCCCCTGTATAAATATGTATATACCACATGCCGCCAACGCTCTTCCCTTGTACATAGACCTGTTTATACTTATGCCCCAAATATATTTATGACATTCCTATTATTCAATATTCTCACGTGACCTCTCAAAAAATTATAATAAAAAAATGCGATGCGATGAGAAACCCATTTTTCATCTCATCACTAAATACCCTTAGACCCACCTCAATCATGGACTTTAAAACAGAATTTATCAATAAGGATATTGATCCGTTCTTTATTGGTAGTAACGCCTGTTCTATTAACTCAGATGGTGATATCTTGGCTACTGCTAACTTCGAAGACGTGGTCATCACAAATTTACATACTAATGAAGTCATCGAAACCATCGAAGGTGATGGGGAATTAATCACTAATTTAATACTAACTCAAGATGGAACCAGGTTAGCGATCATGTCACAATCCCAACAATTACGTATTTATGACTTGACATCTCATTCTATAGTGAAAAGTCAAAGAATGGCCTCCCCAGTTTATGTGTCTACCACCGATTCTACATCATCATTATTTGCATTTGGTGGAACTGATGGGGTTATCACTGTATGGGATGTGGAAAATGGGTATATCACCCATTCATTAAAAGGCCATGGGTCCACTATATCGTCTTTAACTTTCTATGGAGATTTGAATTCTAAAAATTGGAAGTTGGCATCAGGTGATACTCAAGGAATTGTAAAGATTTGGGATTTAATCAAACGGAAAGCTATTTATACATTTAATGAACATACATCAGCCGTTAGAGGATTAAGTTTTGATGAAACTGGAGAATACTTCTTAACTGGTGGAAGAGACGAAGTTGTGGTGATATATAAAAATTTCAAACCCCTTAAAACTATGGTTATAAGTCAACAGATTGAAGTAAGTAAATTTCTCACTAATATTCCAAATCATTTGGAAGGATTATATTTTTTCACAGCAGGTGGTGATAATGAATTTAAAATCTATGAAGCTCATAGTGAAGCATTAATTAATCAGACCACCAACTTTAAAACTGAAGAAGAATTGATTATAATGGATGTAATTCCTACTCAAATTAATGAATATTATTTGGTAATCAGTGATCAAACATTGGTTAAATTGAATGTATCGAATTTTCCTGATGAGCTTCCGGTGCAAGGCCGAGTGGCAGGGAATCACGGTATCATTGCTGATATTAAATATGTTGGACCAGACTTTAATTTAATAGCATTAGCTACTAATTCTCCAAGTTTAAGAATTGTTGATCCTACTAGACCATTAGAATTAAATGTATTAGAAGGTCATAAAGATTTATTAAATGTTGTTGATGTTACAATTGATGGGAAATGGCTTGCCACGGGGAGTAAAGATAGCGAAGCGATATTATGGAAATTCAATGAACTCATTGGTAATTTTGAGATTTATGCCACTTTTAAAGGTCATATTGGATCTGTCACGGCATTAGGATTACCTAAAACTCCCATTAATGATTATCCTAAATTTTTAATTACATCATCAACAGATTTAACTATCAAGAAATGGAAAGTTCCTAAACCATCATCAACAGATCAAGCCCCAGTTATTAAAACTAGTGAATATACTAGAAGAGCCCATGATAAAGATATTAATTCCATAGATATCTCTCCTAATGACCAATATTTAGCTACAGCCTCATATGATAAATTGGCTAAAGTATGGGATTTAGAATCTGGGGAAACTATTGGAGTTTTGAAAGGACATAAACGAGGATTATGGGATATTAGTTTTAGTAAGTATGATAAAAAAATCATCACTAGTAGTGGAGATAAAACGGTCAAGTTATGGTCATTATTAAATTATCAAGTAGAACAAACATTTGAAAGTCATACCAATTCTGTACAAAAAGTACATTTTATAAATAAAGGAACTGAAATAATAAGTGCTGGTGCTGACGGATTAATTAAACTTTGGAATGTTAAAACTGGTGAATGTTTAAAAACTTTAGATAATCATAGTAATAGAATATGGTCAATTGATGTGTTAAATGATGGATTAAATTTTGTTAGTTGTGATGCTAATGGACAAATTAGTTTATGGAACGATAATTCAGAAGAAATGAACCAATTAAAACAAATGGAATCAATCAAACGAGTAGAGCAAGATCAACAATTAAAGAATTTGATTAACAAGAAGGATTTTAAAAATGCCATTTTAATTGCATTGGAATTAAATTATTCTATGAAATTATTTGAAATTTTGAATGAAATATTTCAAAATGGCTATGAACAAGATTTAGTTGAAACCTTGAAAGGATTAAATCATCAACAAATAATCAAGATTTTTGAAAAAATTAGAGCTTGGAATATCAATTTTAAGAATTTTGAAGTGAGTCAAAATTTGATTAATTTAATGCTTAATAATTTGGATCTCAGTACTTTTGATCATGGCAAATTGATAAAAATCATTGAGAATTTGATTCCTTATAATGAAAGACATTTGAATAGAGTTGATAGGTTGATTGAGGAAAGTTTTATCTTAGATTATAGTGTAGAACAAATGGATTTAATTGGATAAGTTCATATGTTCTTTGTTAATATATAAATTTTCCGTAATTTTCGCGGTTTCTTTTTGTTGTTATTTTCGCAGCCAAAAGATTTGAGGTTTTTGTGAATTTTGCAACAAATACAACTAAACATCACCACACATCCCACACCACACCATGCAATTTGTATGTAGACAACAAGTACTAAAGGCCCTCTAAGTTTATGGAAAAGCCTATACTAACGCTCTAACCTGTCATATAGTCCATTCAAGACCTCGGTCATAAAAGATTAAAGAAATATGTTGATTTCAATATCTTGGTAATTGGTGAAAATGGCATTGGGAAAAAGAGCTTTATAAACACCTTATGTGAACAGCAAGTGTATAAGTCACAAGGTACCAATAGGACTAATGAGACCAATGAGGACCAAAAACCTATTGACAACACCTTGTTTCAGATTCATACAAAGGAAGTCATATTGAAGAAAGCATTTCCTATTAAACTTACCATTAATATGACCAAGAATTTTGGGTTTACTTTAAATAATTCAACCACTTCTAAAACCATTAAAGAGTTCTTAGAAAGTAAGTTAGAGAAGAAATTGTTAGAAGAAGAAAAGATTGAAAGGAACAAACGGGCTAAAGATGAGATCATTCATCTAATGATAATGGTAATTAATCCCAAGAATAAAGGATTACAACCATTAGAAATTGAATTGATCAAGTCAATTGAAAATAAGTGTAACTTATTGTTAGTGATTGGTAAAGCTGACATGCTTACTTCGGAGGAGTTGCAACAGGAAAAGAAGTTAATCAACCAATCAATCAAGCAGCATAATCTTAAGATATATAATTTTACTGAGAATGAATCTGATGGGACCCTCGAAGGACCTAAAGGAGCCAATGAATCTGATGAGACCCTTGAAGAAACCAGCTATAGTAAACCATCATCATCTGGAACAGGATCATCTAATGACCAAGGGTTAATGGAATACTTTGATATGGTTCAAGATTTATTACCATTTGCCATAATCAATGGTGCTCTCAATGGAATTGGAACAGGGGACCAACTGTTTAAAACTAGAAAAGCGTTAATAGGAGAAATTTCAATTGAAGAATTTAGTGATTTTAATTATTTGAGAGAAATTATATTTGATTTAAGCTTACAAGAATTTAAAGATTCTACTAATAATATTATATATGAATCACATAGAACCGAAAAATTATTAGGGAAATAATATATAATACAAAAAAGAAAATAGGAATCATTGTCAACCTGGGAATCATAATCAATACCATTCCCAATTCATCATTCCTTTACTATCTAATGTCAAACAAGAAATAAATATACAAAAAGTTCATAAACACGTAAAAAAAAAGAAAAAGCTGAGTAGTTATCAAGCTACCATTGAAGTTTTAGAATTATCACCCACATGACTAGAAGACCGATCATTTAAATGAGGTTTAGACTCTTGATTGTCACTATGGTCACTATGATTATAATCATGATCATGATCATGATCAGGGTCCGAAAAATGTTCATTATTGTCACTTTTATTATCAGACAAACTGTCTTTATTCTCTTGGTCTTGGTTCTTCTTCTTATTCAAGTTTTCATATCCAAGACATACTTTACGACTTCTTTCACAATTATAACAATGTGGTCTTCGTTCATCACATTTTATTCTTCTCTTCCTACAAGTTAAACAACCAGTTCTGGTTCTTCTTTTAATAATTCTTCTTTTATTAATTAAAGCATGATTTTCTTCAAACCAAACAGGGATATTCATTCCCATATGTTGTAAGTGATTCATATTCATGCCCATACCCATGCCCATATTCATGCCCATACCTGGCATCATATTCATCTGATTGACAGGAACTCCATTACATACTTGAAGTGGTGGAGCTAAAGGACCACCAGGACTAATGCTGGTTGGACTTAAACCTGGAGTTAATTGTTGAGGTATTTGCTGTGGTAATTGTTGAGGTAAATGATGAAATTGAGATGGCTGAGGTGGACCTGGAGGGCCATAAGCAGGTAAAAGATGGGCTTGTGGAGGCTGACATGCTGCAAGATGTGGTGGTAAAGCATTCGAATAAACTTGATGAGGAACCCCAGAATTAGATGACACAGGTGTTTGAATATAATAGTGTTGCTGTTGTTGTTGTTGTTGTTGTTGTTGTTGAGGACGTGATGAAGCAGTAGCAGGTGTAGATATGTTATGATCATGGTTTTGATCAGGACTTAAATTAATTGGCTTAGGATTAGTAACAGGATTTGAGTTTATAGGTGATGATAATCCCTGTATAGGTTTACTTGTATAACCATTACGCAGATGGAAATAATCCATCTGTTGTTGATACCCCGGCAGACTAGTTTTATCACATGAACTTTCAGAAGCTGCAGGCTTAGCCACTGATTGGGATTGAAGCGGAGGCTGAAGAGATTTTTGATGCGATTGATTAGTTGGAACGTTTGTATAAGAATTTGTTCTTGAATGAGATCTTGAAGTAGGATTAGAAGTCGAAGTTTGATTATTAGTGGAAACAGTGGATGAATGGAATTGAGGAGAACTGGTTAGCTCATGTAATTTCAACTGTTTGATTGGTGGTAATTTGGAGTTAGAATCATTGACTGGAATCATTACAGGAGAAGTTGAATTAGAAATAGTAGTAGAATTAACACCAGAAACATTAATCGGACCATTATTAGGTTTTGATCTATCATCCTCAGATAGGTGAATTTCCAGTTGATTACTAACAGGGTTACTAGCAGAAGGATTTCTGGAGTATGACATTAAAGATGAACTGACAGACATTCGTTTATCAGTCGAATAATTCTCTATTGGATCAGTCAACCTTCGATTTAATGGAGGTAGTATAATACCAGAACTATGATTCATATCCCCTCCGGTATTATTACCAGGCTGATGATGATGATTAATGTCTAGTTTAGGAGCTTGAAGCTGAGGTAAACTAAACTTGGTAGTGTTAGCAGCTAAATGAGAATGGAACGGTGGAGAATTAGGATGAGAATTTAAAGCTGAGGGAGGATTTGAATTTGATGTTGGAGTTGAATGATGATGACGATCCCGATAAAACTCATTCGAGTGATTGTTAATAATTAATTCTGAAACTGATGGTAATTGAGTCATTTTTATATGTAACAAATTATGTATGATGATTACCAATGCGGGAACTTGAAAACGCAAAATTTAAGATTTAAATCCCGGCAATAAAAATTTAAATATGGGGTGAGGAAAAAATGGACTCAAAGGTAACCAAACGGTGATTAAAACGGAACAAATGAAAAGAATCCAAACACAACTGGATTGAACTTGAATCAATAAAATACCTTAAACCAATCAGATATTTAAACAACCGAATAATTGAATAGAGAATAGCCCTCTTTAGAAACTTGGAATTGCTTTGACAATAAAGTATCGACCGAAGAGTCAAAAATAAGGTTGATAAAATTAGATGAGCCGAAAATAAACTTTAAGTTATTGGGAATAAATAAATCACCTAATAGCTTCGGTATAACTATAAATGGACTTGGCGGGTAGCGAGTAGCGGGTAACGTTAGTGATCAGTGGTCAGTGATAATACTGCTAAGGAAGTAGTTGGAAACTCGAGATGAACAACTAATGAGATGGATAAACTGAGGAGTTAGAAACTCAAGTGGCTAGCAGTAGCGGTAGCAGTAGCGGTGGCAGTAGCGGTGGCAGTAGCGGTAGTGGAGACTTGAGTTGCACGTTTCGTGTAGTGATAAAACACCCAGTGGATGAGGTAATGAGTTAGGGTAATAGGTAGGGATGGAGGTTAAGTTAATAAGGAATATGGATAGGTAGCAGTCAAAGGAAACTTAATAAAACACTAGCAATAACAAAATAAATTCACAAATTCTTTAAAAAAAAAAAAATTCAATTTCAAATTGCGTAAGCCTGTCAGTATATAAATTATTATAATAACTTGAAAAACCACAACATTTTGGGAAAACCAACATTTATGCAAGAACGTCCTGCAAGGATATGTCCGATATACAAACCATGCGTCAAACCAAATTTAATCAGTCGAGGGTTAGAGAAGCGATAGCACTTAGTGTACAGAAAAAGCGAGGTGGGCTAGATGCAGTCGGTAGTCCAAGACAAAATAACAAAGTGAGCGTATTGTTCATAGCATTAAAGGGTAACTTGAAGAGAAGGCATAAAGAAGGGGGAAACGAAATTTGAATACAGGGACTGTCTAAGGTTACCCAAAGAATATTAATAAACCGGGGTGGGAAATGATTCCCCTCTTAATTTTAATCCTGGCTCATGAAATACTTTTTTGTTTCTTACAACGTCAATATGAAGTTTCATATTGGTGTTGATGGGTTTCGAAGATAGATGCTGAAATTAAGGGTCTGGCCCGGTGCTATACAGATGTACGAGAGATGGCGACATAAAAAAAAAAAAATATTTGAGAAAAAAAAAAAAAAAATAAAATAAAATAAAAAAAAAAGAAAAGCGAACATTTAAAGTTTAGTAAGCCGCCAGATGTAGCTTTCTTTGGAAAGGGCCCGGTTCAATGATTCGCCTAGGGAAAAGACAATTGACAACAATTTGCGATAAGCTAATCAACTAATGATTAACCACCAAGCATGTACATAAGCACACCGAGTAAGAAAAGAAAATGGAAAACAGGACATGCACAAGTGAAGTGGGGCCAGGATAATTATCTAATTTGGGGCAAATGTTGAGTACAACAACGACACCAACAACAACGACACCAACAACAACAACAACAACAACAGCAGGGGTTATTGATGTATAATTCACATAATAGGCCAGCTCATCAAAATATTAATTAGACAGCGTTTCGTTTAAATTAGGTAAATCCTCCCCCCCCCCCTCTCTCCTTTTCTTACTCAATTGTGAGCAGCGGTGCCCCCACCTGAGGCGCTTGAGGTAAGTTCCGCCCGCATTAGCTGCAGACTGCAAGGATCACCAACCATTAAGCATGAAGCATGAAGCAGCATACACTATAGTGCAGATTAGAAGAATCGACCATTAATACTGAAACTCTATGAAATATAATTCATACCTGTACTGAGAGGATAATTTATTTTCTAATTTGTCTAGAATATCAATCCCCTTTCGGGGTGCGATTTCCAATTTTGGTATTTGTATTCTTAAATACCATCATGAAAAACAATAACATCTACTGTATGTCTTCACAACGAAGGATAAAGTTATTCGCATCTTTACTCGTACCTCTACAGCTACGAAATGTTTTAAATGGGAAAGTGGTCATCATGGCAATCTGAATTCGGAAATCAAGGGCTGATTGCAATTAAACTTTATAATACTATTAACAAGGGTCCAGATCAAGTTGATAGCAAGTTTAACCAATTTGGCCAACGACAGCTTATGGGCCAAAAGAGTGAAGAATTGGAGCATGAAGAAATGCGTTAATTGGGACGGGACGAAAACGGGATATGTAGAGGGCAACCACTGGTCACATTGGCCAGCGGTTTATTGTATGGTCAATACTAATGGGTCCCGAATCTAACGGGCCCAGTATCCAACTGGTTCCGACATTAGTAGCTAGAACCACCCGGTTCATCCTCACAAGAGGACTACTAACATCCTGAATTATCAGATTCAATCTCGGTTTTAGTTCTAGTAGCCGGTATCTTTCATTACCTATAGTTACCAAATTCAATCGTACATTTACGATAATAACATCTTGCGTTTACGACGCCAGATTCTTAAAAAAACTTAACTTAAAAGGTTATATAGGCGCGAGAAAAGAATCCATTAACAATACAACTATGGGCGACTATGGCTGTAATAGGAAGAATAGCCACCTCCTAAGTGCAAGACTGTTTACAATAAATGTAATACTAAAGAATTTTAATGCCTTGAAAACTCTCCTGATTCCGACAAATTTGTCTCGTCGTAGGCAACTATTGACGGGAGTCCTGCATACGCCTCAGTAATGATTCTTCAAAATCCAGTCGCTTATACAATTGTTTGCTTCAATAGCTTAACCCTTTTAACCCATAACAGGATAAAACGATCTGGTACAATTTGACAATGTTTGCCAATGCCGGAACTATAAGGGTCCTCTTCTTGTGACTAACTCTTGTTAGATCAACAGTATGAGCCACTAAATACAATAAAACTGCTCAAACACAACAACCATAAAACGTAGTATAGGAGATCATCAAAGTTAAAATGTCAATCCCGGGATTCCATAATTTAAAAGGGTTTATAGTAATAGTGAGTCGCCGATCATGAAAAAATGAACAAAATCTTAGCCTAAGGCAATGAAAGTACTTGTCGATTATGAAGGATGGATCGGAGGGACGGATTTCGACATACGAGTGAAGCCTGCCTTCCACCAACTAAAACCCGATCACTTTAGACATCCGGCCTCAAAAATATAGTCGATTCTAAAATTCAGTCGATTCTTGTTGCCTATCTCATCAATCGGGTCTGCATGTACCACCGTATGAGCAACTGAAGAAATTAATTTTATTACCAGCCTATTTTAAATTAGTGGTCTTGCAGGAACCTTTCTATTGTTGCCGGGCAATAGTTGCCTTGTCGCTCCCAAATATTTTTTGGGCCGAAAAGTTGCGCTCGCTCAGGTAACTACCTTTAGAGTATTTTTGAGTTATCTAAAAGTATCATGGCCTTTGTCAGTGATGTCATTGTTGCAAACGCTTGATTGAATTGTCTGTTCTGACATCTGGACAATGGATGTTTTCTCGGGTGTTGTTTCTGTCATCTTGGTACCCAACAATTTGATGGGCTCCACCTTAATAGTGAGTGATAACTCCGGTATCCTGATTTGAGTACCGTGGGTTGTGTTTGGTGATAGTGGGGATCAGGAAGCTAAGAACCGGGCGATCGGGCCTAGATTATTGCAAGGCTATTAGGGCGGGCTAACATATAGTTATGCAGTTACTTAATTTTAACTAAAGGGTCTATTAATATGACCTGATGGAAGCAGGGTTAAGGATCGACACAGAAAGTCTACAGGTGGATGGGTTGGGCAAGAGTCTGGCCCCATCGGATGCCATATTGGGCGCCGTACCCTGGACGTCTACAAAATAAGGTTCACGCACGACAAAGAATAAATCGGTTCAAGTAAGGTTTACTAAGGTTAACTAAGGTTAACATAGTTTCCTTAGTTGAGCATTAGCGATCGTCGTAGCGACGGCGGTAGCGACGGCGGTAGCGACCACTTTAGTTGGGCCACAGCGGCGCCAGAGGTCGGTCAATCTGGACACCACGATACTACGAGATACCACGACACACCGCACTCGATACCACGACACCACCCTCCACTCCCCACGACACCACCCCGACACCCCGACACCCCAATACCACCACGACATCTTGCGATCCCGCGATCTTGTCCTCTTCTCTTCTCTTCTCTTTCACTCTTTGTTTACTATAAACAATCACAATTGCGATCATCTTTTCCCAGCTCTATTGATACTACTTCTTGTATCATGGACCCAAAAGATTACTTACTGGATGGTATGTATTAGAATCACAATTCACCACCAACCCTCATGCGTCTCAGTGGTCCCTCACTGGTCCCTCACTGGTCCCCCCTTGGTCCCAATGATTCCTCTTGATTCCAATGACTCCCCATCACCACCCATCACCACCAATCCGCCCATTTTCGTTCCCCCTTACTAACAACCCCTCTAGACTTCGATCCAAAGTCCTTGAAAGTTGCTCAATTAAGGAATATCTTGAATGACCATGAAGTTTCATATGCTTCAAATGCCAAAAAATCAGACTTGATTAAATTGTTCAACACCAATGTTTTTGAGAATCGTCAACAATTAGCTAATGAATTCAATGCTGCTGTTAAGAATTCCAATAGTGACGAGTTTATTGACATGACAAGCCCGCGGGCTAATGACCTGACCCGGTCAGAACAACCGGCAGTTGAGGAAGGAGAATCAAATACCAAATCTGTCAAGTCTAAGAAATCCAAAAAGTCTAAGAAGAAGACTCAACCAAGTCCGTCACCAGAAATGGAAGATCAGATGATCTCTGATAAACTGGCTACAGACGACAAACCTTCTAGCTCTAAACAAGTATCCAAGAAGAAGAAGTCTGAAAATAAAGTCATTAAACCTTCCACAAAATCGCATAAGAACATTCCAAATGTGACCATTACCCGGGAAGAAGATTTAGATATATCAAGAGATTCTACTTCTTTCAGTAAAGAAAATATCTTTCAATCATCTCCTTCTACTGCTAATGCTTCTCGTAGATCTGTTTCTCCCGAAGCTTCAGGATCAAAGTCTATTGATCATAGTCACTCACAATTATTACAAGCTGAAGAGAATGAGAAGCCTGGGACTCCGAGGAAGCGTAAAGGGGATGATGATTTGGAATTGAGAAAACATAAACGAGCCAAAGATGATGAACAAGATCAAGTTGAGGATAAAGCTCCAAGCAAGAGAACTCCTAGAAAGACTCCTACTAAGAATACCCCTACTAAGAAGACTCCTACTAAGAATACCCCTACTAAGAAGACTCCTACTAAGAATACCCCTACCAACGATACACCCACCAACAAGTCACCCATTAATGATACCCCCTCAGACAATCAGTCCATGGATAAATCTCATCCCGTAGACTCTTCCAAACACCCCTCCAACAAGTCTACTCCTAGAAGATCTATTAAACTGAGTCCTAGTAACTTCACTTCAAAATCTAACATTTCCACTCCTAAATTAGATTCCATAGCTCATGAATTAGATGTATCACCTGAAGCCAAACCAGTTTTCGGATCCTTAGAAGAAGAGACCAAAAATTTCGATAAACATTTTGAAAAATCAATTCCTCAATCAAATGTATCAACAAAGCCCGAAATTAGTGATGATTTAGCTAAATCTTTAGGGATTAAGTTCAGTGATAATTTGCCAACGGCCTTTCCTCAAGGTAATGAAAAATTAACCCCTGGTCCAAAATTGACCCCTAAACCTAGAAAGACTGATTTTATTATTGAAGAGAAGAAATCTGGTGACGATGTAGAATCCAAAGACAATGAGGAAGACTCTATTGATGAAGATGGTGAAGAAGACCAGAATGAATCGATTGATGCTAGTCAACATGACGATACAGATATTGAACAAGAATCCAAACCTTCTCCAAAATCTCGTTCGTTCATGGCTATTTTCTCTTATATCACCATCTGGTTGATATTATCAATAATGGGTTTAACAGTTTATTGGTACCGAGAACAAACGATATTAATTGGCTATTGTGGGCAAGAAATAGACGAAGCTACATTTTTCAGTCCAGAATATCCAATTATTAATAAAATGAGTGAAATATTAGATGGATTTAAACCTAGATGTGTTAATTGTCCAGGTCATGCCAGATGTTTTGAAAAATTACAACTTGGATGTTTTGAAGATTTTATTGAATTTAAACCATGGTATTATGATTTGGCTCCATTCATTAACCCATCTAGTAAGAAGTGTGTCCCAGATACTAAAAAGGCTGAAAAGTTAGAATCGATGATTGAAATATCGTTAGATTTATTAAGAACCAAAAATGGATTAGTCAATTGTGGGAAAGGTGTTGATAATCAAGAAAGTGGAATTCATTTACAACAATTATATGAGATTTTATTATCGATGAAAGCTCCGTATATAACCGTAGAAGAATTTAATGAATTATGGGAAAGATCCATTATTGAATTGGAGAAGGAATCAGAGATAATTGTAAGGCAAGTTTAATTTTATTACTGGATGAAGTCAGCAGAGTGTCAGAGTACCAAAAGTGCCCGAGTACTACTCAGCTCGATCCATACCCAACACTAACAAGTTCTATTACTAACTAATTCTAGACCGAACCATCAACTCATAAAATATCAACCAACAATGATAATAACCAAACGGGACGATTTAAGAACCAGAAAACCTCGGACAAAATTCTTCGATCAACGGCAATATCAAACCTCAGCTTTAAATGCCAATTAAAAAATACGATCATTTATAATATCTATAATAACAAAGAGATGATCATGATAATTGTTGGATTAATAATTTCCACCATTATAGCCAAGGTGAAATATGATCAATATTTATCAAGACAATTCAAAATTGATAAAATCCACAATCACGTGATCAACCGATTAAAATATCAAAAAACTCAATCGATTCCTTATATAGGTAGTAATCAATTGAGGGATTTATTATTAGAAGATACTAACCTTAATTATAAACTCAAGTTATGGAAGGAAGTTACTAAGAGGATCGAAGCTAATGCCAATATTAATTTTAGAGTTATTGAAGATAAAGGAGAAATCTTTAAAGTATGGGAGTGGGTAAGTGAAATTTAAGAATTCCATCATGTTTGTCTATTGGATTAGTTTATATACATTACATGTGCACCACCACATCATCACCACATCACCACCCATTTACACCTTTACATTTTCGAATGATTCTATCAAATCATCTTCTTTAGCTAATCCTTGTTCAAAGATTTGTCTACCAGTCAATTTCCCTGCATGTTGTCTAGCATAGAATTCTTTTAATTTATTATCTATATTAAATTCTTTTCTGAATTTATTTCTCCATTCATTGAAATTATCTGTTGTTACTTTAGTTCCAACAAATTTCTTCAGAATTTCCGCCTCTTGTTTTTGTAATTCTTGATCTCTAGCATTCTCTAATTCTTCTAATTTCTTAGTAAACTGTTGTTCCCCTTCATCTTTCAACAACGTTATTATAGCAAATATTGAGGGGATTCCAATTTGTAAATTGGCTTCTTCCATTAGTTTAGATATGATTTGTTGAATATCTTGTTTGGTGAATTCTACTTGTTCTGATAGATTAATGTTTCTACGGTTTTGTTTAGTTTCTTCATCTTCATCCTCATTACCAGCACCTGCTGTATCATCCTCATTGGTTTCGTAAGTTACATCTAATTCAGGAACTTGTTGAGGATATTCTGGTGGATATTTTACTGTTAAAATCAATGTATGGGTCCGGGTGGAGGAAGTATCCAAAGGGACTTGGACGTCAAAGTGAGTATCTGAGTGTTTTGTGAGTTCATCTGGGTAGATGGATTCTAACACTTCGAGTTCTTGTTGTTGTTCTTCAGCTGGATCCATGATTGGGGTACAGGATGATAGTGTAAGGAATAAGAGGGTATGAGATGATTTTGCGATGGGTTTGATATTTTTCAGTGAGCAATTGGTGCGAATGAGGTGGTGCGAATGAGTGTGGTGCGAATGAGTGTGGTGCGAATGAGGGTGGTGCGAATGAGGGTGGTGCGAATGAGGGTGGTGCGAATTGGAGCGAGGGTGGTGCGACTGTACGGAATCAGCCACTCTGGGACCACAGTTCTCTCCAACATCGCCAACCACCTCTCTCCTACTCTCTCCTACTCTCCCCTTCCTACCACTCTACTTGTTCGCGCACTCGCAATGTCATTAGTTGTCAATACAAGATCACACAAATCTTATCACATTCTCAATTATTGACTGGATTGTTTCCACATCGTAGGGTGCTTATCATTCGATATATTATTTCAAGCATCCTCAAATACATCCTCTAGTCAATTCCACACCAGTTACCCCCCCATCTCAGGAACTAACTGAACCATTCCAACCAGTTTTAATCATCCATAACCTTATTTCCTCAAAGGGGTTTTTTCACCCATTATATCTGCATCTTAATTACATACAAGTTAGTCATGGACGAAGAAGTCATTACAGGAATATTCCCCGATTCCACGGTCGTAACAGATTATGCGTATGCTGATGATAACCCTCTAAGGTATGGTCAATTCAAACATTATAACCCTTATGAAGAATACCAACCAGACCTGGATGATGGTGAATATATGGGACATATTAGCACCACTGGTATTAGCACTAACGAAGGTGACTACGGATATGATGATACTTATGACTATGAATACAATGAACAGTTCAATCTTGGTGCTGGTGGTCAGTATTATTCAGGGAATGACGCGGATCAAGAGGGAGAAGAAGATGAAAACGTCGAGATAAATGAACAAGCAATTGCATTATTTGACTTTGTACCCGAAAATGATAATGAAGTAGGGTTGACTGAAGGTCAAATCATTTTAATTAGTTATAGACACGGTCAAGGATGGTTAGTAGCAGAAGATCCAAATACTGGTGAAAATGGACTAGTTCCGGAAGAATATGTTGAAATATTGGATCAACAAGAGGTTGCAAAGCCATTTAAGCCTGAATTATTTAACAGTGGATATGGAAGTGGAGGTCACGAGAATGAATGGGTTGATACCGATCAGAGTGAGCCTGAAGATGAGAGAGACGAAGAGAGAGACGAAGAGAGCCACACAGCAAATGAGAGAGACGAAGATGAGAGCCACCAACCAGACACCGATCAAACCAGTGCTGATAATTCTAATAAACCCTCTAGTGGTGACCAGGCGTCTCTGAATCCCCACGATGTTTCAACCACTTACATTCAACAAGGAGTTCATAATATGTCTATCACGTGAGTATCTTAAATTGCTCTTCATGATACTTCATCTCCCAACTTGAATTGTTCCAATTTCATTAGCATTTCAGCTCCAAGCTCCAAACACCCAGCACCCAGTACTCAGACCCATAATGACATAACGAAGCTCTATCTTCTATAAACACTTGTAACAATATGTAACAATATACCTAGATTGAACCATTCTCTCACATCCTATAACCCACCCATTCGACCATGTCAAGTCGCGCTTTTTTAATCAAAATCATCCGAAGCCATCATTAACCATCGCATATAATAATCCCATATAAACCACTCCAGATCGCTTAATTCAATTAAATTACCAGTGATTCACCTACAGAGAAACTTTCAATTCCCACCCTCACTTCAGAACTCCCAAACTCCAGAACTCCCCATATTTGCTCCTTCCAGATGTTAGAATGCCACGGAAAAGAGAATATCCAGATGTTAGAATACCACGGAAAAGAGAATACTTAGGGAACAGAAACTATTTAAACTTTTATAATTCCCAGGTGAAAGAGTTCTTTGATGATGAAACTGAACCCTTTACAGACAGTAAACACAGCATCACCCAAGGTGTATTGTACGCGGGCTCACATGGCTACAAAGAGTTTACAGGCACCGTTTGGACTTGCGAAGAAAAGAATCAATTCTTCAAGGCTCTCTCTCGTCATTCAATCCATTCTATAGATATTATTCAACAAGAAATCAAGACCAAATCCGTTATAGAAATTTACAGTTACTACAAATTATTGAAAAAGACCCTAGATCAGTTGAAGAGTATTCCTAATGAATCTGTAGGTAATGGGACCGATGGGACCGAAGCTAATCGATCTAATACTAATGAACATGATGTCAACAGTTCTATGATCAAGACAAACATTTCCGAGACCCAAGTTTATTACTATAAACGTCATAATCCAGACCTTCTCAACTACTGTGAGCTACCCATTTGTCATGAAATGAGTCCTCTGTTTTTAAGATTTGAAGATGTTCAACTGAGATTAATCAGTAGAAAAGAATACCTGAGAATCAATGACAGCAATCGGGTCTTCAAGGCGCTAAGTGAACACAACAATGATTTCTTTGACATGGAGAGATTGCAACAATTGGCGGATTTATATAAAGCGTTAGGTAAAGAAGCTAATCCCAAGTGTACAATGAATCTAAATTTCAGTGTAGTGAAAACATTGGAGATGATTGTTCGGAATTTTACTGCTATGTATATCCTGAGATTGATAACAGTTACCCTGACAGACTCATCAATTGATGAGATCACGATTGATCATATAAAAGACCAGAATGGGTTCGTTGAAGGGTTCTGGAACCGATATTTTTATGAATTATGGCCTTTTAAAAAACAAGGGATTCATCAGGATGATATCTTTCCTCCCACAATTGATCATGAACCTAGAAAGGAATTTCCTTTTATCATGGGTAAAGATAACAATCAAGAAGAAAACCCTGATAACTCTTCTCATAAATCAGTTCTTTCTATAACAGATATACCGAAATATGATCCAAATCCAATCGATGAGGAAATTCAAGAAATGGTGGATGAAGAATTATTTTTGCTTGAGACCACTCAATTGGATGCCCTTGAAAAAATTGAACTGGAAAATGAACAACACAAGTTGTTGACGTTTTTTGCTACTGCAAATTATGACCAGATAAAGGATTCCATGTATAGTGATGAACAGATGGAGGAGTTTATGTTGGTGTTTAGTATGAGGAATGAACGAGAAGAACATGCGAAGAGGCGATGGGAAAGGATGCATGGAACAGATGAGGAGGATAAGGAGTCGATAGGTGAACAAGGAGCAGAGGAAAAGCAGTCAATAGGTGAACAAGGAGCAGAGGAAAAGCAGTCAATAGGTGAACAAGGAGCAGAGGAGAAAAGACAAGAGGACCATACACAAGAGGACCATACACAAGAGGACCATACACCAGAGGACCATACACAAGAGGAACACACTGAAAGAAGGTTACGGAAGAGAAGGAAACCTCTGCCAATAATAGACACCAACGCTTCTCATACACAGGATATGCCATCAACATCAGAACCAGCTACACAGAATCCTGATATCCAAGCCGAACACATACAAACTCCTCATATTAACCAAATGGAGTATGAATATGTCAGCAGCAGTGACTCAGATTATGATTATGATGCCAGTGATATAGATTTATACTGGGCAGGGCCGTCAGATAGTGATGATAGTGATGATAGTGATACATCCAATCCCACCACCACCACTACCCCCACCACATACCCAATTATCCCTCCTTCTTTACAACCCCAATTCCTACAAGCTTATCAATACCAATTCCCCAATTATCATTGAATCATGCTAGTAAATACATTAATAATACACAATTATATCAATACGATATAAGAAAATAGACATCAACCCCAGATATTATCACCAATGCCACCATTAAATAATAATTATAATAATTGATTGGAACCCTGAAGTCCACAAACTCATTATTAAAATTATTAAGAAATTCAAATAAAATGTATTGGTAAAGACAATAAAACTTCAAGGTTATGATCAAAAATTTATAAATAGTTAAAATCAAAAAGCTTAAATTAAATCCACCACCATTACCATTAGGATCCATAGTTTCATTATCAATAATATTAAAAAAGATTGGAAAGAATAAATTTATGAATTGAAAAGAATTGGTTAAAAATACCGGTAAATAATTATTATTAGAATTACTGAAAAATTGATGAAGGGAAATATTTGAATGGAAATATTCAATGGCATTAGCAGCATTTAAAATCATTGGACAAATCAATTGACAATAATATAAAACATGGGTGAATATATACCCCCAAGATTCAGGTCTAGGAGCTTCAGTAACATAATAACAATAATTAAAACAAAATAATAATACAAATTGACCCAAAAATAATCCAATTTCTATAAAACATGGGAATTTAATCCATGCTGAAAACCGTAATAAAAACATTAAATTAGCTAAATTCGATAATAAGTCAAGTCTATAATCGTCAACATTCATATCAATTATTAACACCGGCACTTTAGACAATTCCATAATTTGATACGATTGGATGATTCCATATGTTATTATTAGCCCTATAGCTATTAATAAAGGATTGTAGATGGTTGTGATAATGCCATTAAGGAATTCAAATCCCTTTAGATGCCATGGAATATAAGGCTTAGTACCAATTGATTTTCCTGGAGTCAATTTCTCATCATCATAAGAATAAAGCACCATAATGGACAAAAGATGTAGATGTACAAGTAAGAATAAATCTAATTACACCTAGATCACAAATAGAGTTTGGGAGTAGAAATCATTCCTCCCTAACTCATCTACTGCGCGTACGGGTTTATATAAGTACCACAAAGCACATGGTACTAATATAGGCATGGTACTAATAGACATCGCGGGGCCACGTTGTGAGATCAGTGAGATACGAGGTGGTGGCTGGTGATGGTTTACGGGTTGTAAGACAGGAGTAGGGACGTATGAGACAGGTTGGTACGTACGAGACGAGTAGGTATTGAGGGCAATAAATATGGGGTCTAGACTATAGATACATATACATTGGTGTTAGGTGTTAGGTGCCAGGTAGTTGTGGTGGTTGTGGTGGTTGTGGTGGTTGTGGTACTTCGTAAGCCTCTCGAGCTCATTTCGTCTATTATCTCGTATAACCATGAGAAGACCCCATGGTCTTATTAGGTGGTTGTGTGAGCAAATCCAGTGTTTTCAGGATGAATAACGCACCCTCTTTAAACGGATGTCGCATTACACTCAGATAGATTACGGAACCTCTAGGCAGTAAATATCACATCCCATAAGGAACAAAATGCCGATTGTAAATTAAATAATATCGCAAGCAGTACTTAATAAATATCACAAATTCAATTTTATTATATCTGAATCTCTTACTTAAAA
>JAJMHJ010000015.1:282803-375174 GCA_030583035.1 Yamadazyma taylorii | reverse complement strand
ATCTCAGCCCTTTCTCTTTCACCACTTCTCTTCTAACACTCCCTATCAGATTACGTTTAGTCCCTTGTTCTCTGATGAACAACCAAAAAAAAATTTTAATGATGCGCACACGCCCCATGGGTTCCATTCTCTTGAAAAAAATTTTCTCCCAAAATGAAAAAAATTTTTTTTCTTTCCTTAATCCCAACCTTTTACAAAACCAATTAATTTAACTGTTTAAAAATGGGTATGTAGACATCATAAATACCAGGAGATCTATGTGAATAGATGAATTATTGGGAATATGAGCTCATCAGGTAAGCTGTCAGATGTCAACCGAAGGGAGAATGGCCCAAGGGGGGTGGTCAAGAATATTATACGGAGTAAAATTTGCGATGCAATCATCAGCCATGTCATGGTGTATTAACAATCAATCGACTCAAACACCTGTCAATGGATGGCTATGGCTGTTGATTGTAATACATGGGCAATAAGCATATGGGAGAGACCGGCGTTTGTAACTACCTGAGAGAGTCGTAGACTTGAGTAATATCATCGATTCAAAATCAATCACCAGAATGAACCATTTATACTAACAAAATTATAGTTGCTTTTACTATTGAACAAATCCGTGATTTAATGGACAAGGTTACCAATGTCCGTAACATGTCCGTTATTGCTCACGTTGATCACGGTAAATCCACTTTGACTGATTCCTTAGTTCAAAAAGCCGGTATTATTTCTGCTGCCAAAGCTGGTGAAGCTAGATTCACTGATACCAGAAAAGATGAACAAGAAAGAGGTATCACTATTAAATCCACTGCCATTTCATTATATGCCGCTATGGAAGATGATGATGTTAAAGAAATTGCTGGAGGACAAAAAACCGAAGGTAATTCTTTCTTAGTTAACTTGATTGATTCTCCAGGGCACGTTGATTTCTCCTCCGAAGTCACTGCTGCTTTAAGAGTTACTGATGGGGCTTTAGTTGTTGTTGATTGTATTGAAGGGGTTTGTGTTCAAACTGAAACCGTTTTAAGACAATCTTTAGGGGAAAGAATTAAACCAGTTGTTTGTATTAATAAAGTTGATAGAGCTTTATTAGAATTACAAGTTAGTAAAGAAGATTTATATCAATCTTTCTCCAGAACTATTGAATCTGTTAACGTTATTATTGCTACTTATGTTGACCCAGTTTTAGGTGACTGTCAAGTTTATCCTTACAAAGGAACTGTTGCTTTCGGTTCTGGTTTACATGGTTGGGCTTTTACTGTTAGACAATTCGCTACCAGATATTCTAAAAAATTTGGTGTTGATAGAATTAAAATGATGGAAAGATTATGGGGAGACTCTTATTTCAATCCAAAAACTAAAAAATGGACTAACAAAGATAAAGATACTGATGGTAAACCATTAGAAAGAGCCTTCAACATGTTTGTTTTAGACCCAATCTTTAGATTATTTTCAGCCATCATGAACTTTAAAAAAGCTGAAATTCCAACTTTATTAGAAAAATTAGAAATTAATTTAAAATCTGATGAAAAAGAATTAGAAGGTAAAGCTTTATTAAAAGTTGTTATGAGAAAATTCTTACCAGCTGCTGATGCTTTATTAGAAATGATTGTTATTCATTTACCATCTCCAGTTACTGCTCAAGCTTACAGAGCTGAAACTTTATATGAAGGTCCAGTTGATGATTCTTCATGTCAAGCCATTAAAAATTGTGATCCTAAAGGGGATTTAATGATTTACGTTTCCAAGATGGTTCCTACTTCTGATAGAGGTAGATTTTACGCTTTTGGACGTGTTTTCGCTGGTACTGTTAAATCCGGTCAAAAAGTTAGAATCCAAGGTCCAAACTATCAAGTTGGTAAAAAAGATGATTTATTCGTTAAAGCTATTCAAAGAACTGTTTTAATGATGGGTAGATTTGTTGAACAAATTGATGATTGTCCAGCTGGTAACATTGTTGGTTTAGTTGGTGTTGATCAATTTTTATTAAAATCTGGTACTATTACTACTAATGAATCATCTCATAATATGAAAGTTATGAAATTCTCTGTTTCTCCAGTTGTGCAAGTTGCCGTTGAAGTTAAAAACGCCAATGATTTACCAAAATTAGTCGAAGGGTTAAAGAGATTATCTAAATCTGATCCTTGTGTTATGACTTCTATTAATGAATCCGGTGAACATATTGTTGCTGCTTCCGGGGAATTACATTTAGAAATTTGTTTATCTGATTTACAAAATGATCATGCTGGTATTCCATTAAAAGTTTCTCCACCAGTTGTTTCTTATAGAGAAACTGTTGAAGCTGAATCATCTATGGTTGCTTTATCTAAATCTCCAAATAAACATAACAGAATTTATGTTAAAGCTCAACCAATTGATGAAGAAGTTTCTATGGATATCGAAAATGGTACTATTAACCCAAGAGATGATTTCAAAGCTAGAGCTAGAATTTTAGCTGATAAACACGGATGGGAAGTTACTGATGCTAGAAAAATCTGGTGTTTCGGTCCAGATGGTACTGGTCCAAACTTGGTTGTTGATCAAACTAAAGCTGTTCAATATTTGAATGAAATTAAAGATTCAGTTGTTGCTGCTTTCCAATGGGCTACCAAAGAAGGTCCAATCTTTGGTGAACCATGTAGATCTGTTAGAGTTAACATTTTAGATGTTACTTTACACGCTGATGCTATCCACAGAGGTGGTGGTCAAATCATCCCAACCATGAGAAGAGTTACTTATGCTTCTATGTTATTAGCCGAACCAGCTATTCAAGAACCAGTTTTCTTATGTGAAATTCAATGTCCAGAAAATGCCATTGGTGGTATTTACTCTGTATTGAACAAAAAGAGAGGTCAAGTTGTGTCTGAAGAACAAAGACCAGGTACTCCATTATTTACCATTAAAGCTTACTTACCAGTTAATGAATCTTTCGGTTTCACTGGTACTTTAAGACAAGCTACTGGTGGTCAAGCTTTCCCACAATTAATCTTTGATCATTGGGCTGCTTTATCTGGTGATATAACTGATCCAAGTTCTAAACCTGGTGCTATTGTTAAAGAAAAGAGAGAACGTGCTGGTCTTAAACCTGAAGTTCCAGGTTATGAAGAATACTATGATAAATTATAGATTCTTTAAAACCTATCTCTATAATTTTTTTTTGTTTGTTTGTTTGTATAGCTAATAACATATGAATACTATTAATTTAATAAATCTCTCTACCTTGTAAAATAATTGCTATTGCTATTGCTCTTCTCACTCTGAGACATTCGTCCGTTATGTTAATTTCCTAACTCCATTTCGGGTTTAATTTTTGCGACAACATGACAGCCGGTTCTGTCGGCCATTGCGTTATGGTACTTTTTTTTTTTTTTTTCTTTCTTCAGTCAGTATATATATTCCAGAAGAGAAGACGATTGCAATCCGGTTGGTAGTCAGTTAGTTGATAGTGACATAGTATAGTTGACAATAGTATAGTATAGTTCCCCAGTGTGGCTAGAGAGAATTACCAGAGGATCCAAATAGATAATTGTGTCAGGTGATTACATAGCTTATTAATATTAGTTCTCATCGAAAATGGACTCAATCGATCAAATGTTCACAAAAGCTATTGCTTTTGACAAGCATGATACGGCTATGACTAATGAATATAAACACATTCTGACGGGTGTCAGTATCATAGTGATGGTATACTATGGAATACGAGGAGTTCAGTTGATTCAAACTAGATCGTCAGAAGTCAAATGGTTTATTATAGGCATTCTACTAGCAGCAGGATGGAATTTAATAGTTAGTATGTTTGTGGATTCAGTAATGATTAATATTCCAGGGATTTATAAAATATATTTGGAATGGGTCAAGGAATTCCCCAGTGATGAAGACTATAAAAAACAATTGTCAGCTGATCATTTTAATGATAAATTGGTAATGAAGAACTTCAAGCATCTATTAATAATAATGGAGTCATTGATGATATTTAAGGGGTTAAGTATGGGTGCTGAGAAGGTCATGAAGTTTGTTAGAGGGATGGAGTCATGTAAGAGTGGTTATAGTGAATACAAGGAGTATAATGGGTATAATGGGTATAATGGGTCTAATGACCCTACAGAACCTGACAGATACCATAAATCTATTTCCTTGATTAATATGTTGGTGAAAGGAGGGGGGAAATATTTGATGTGCTTATTCATCAATACTATCATATTAAGCTTTCTTATACCCAACAATCTATTAATGAATTCAACGGCTACTTTTTATTCATCAGATGATTTTCAAATCAAATTCGATCATTTAATATGGGCCATCAACCTTTTATTCTTCTCTGATATCCTTACCCAAACCCTTAAAGGAGTTGCTAATAATCCCTTGGAACCTATTAGACCATCTGTTATAATGTTATGGGTGAGTATTTTGTATAATGGATTAATGATTATAGTAACCAATTCATTAATTGTGTTATTTCATGATATCCTGGTGAATCTGTTTTTCCTTATGGTGAACAGTATACTCGATAACTTACAATTTGAAGAATATAATATCAATGTATTTACGCTGGTATTATTAAATTATTTCACTCATACTTCTGATAATTCTTGCTTACATAAGGTATGTTCTGCTGATGATAAGATTGAAATTATGGTTGGGAATTTTATTCACTTTAAGAATCTTTTCATTAATTGTTTGACGGTGATGAATTTGATATGTTTTGTACTTATACCATTTTTTATGTGGGTTTTATTGGTTGAATTCAAGTTGAGAAGAGTTATGAGAGATAGAGTTGGTGATAGGGTGTGAAGGTGACGGGTTGTGGCAGGTGACAGGGTGTAGAAGGTGACAGGGTGTGGAAGGTGAAACGATATGGAAGATGAACCGATGGATGTATAGGTATTTAAGATAGAATAAACGTTCATGGCCAGACCAATATGTTGCAAATTACTTTTTGCAGCCATCTGTAATTTAATCACTAAATAAGGAATTGTAATGAATGAAACTACCTCTGCAACTAACCAATCAACTAACTGGCCGGCTCACGTGACGCACCGTTCTTATCGGCAAGTTCATCCGCGGAAATTTAGATATCGGCCTGTTAAATTATACCCGATTGGGAATGTGGAAGAGACGAGTCAAGGGAAATCTTGCCCTAATTGGGACGGCTCCTTGATAACGATAACGATCGGTGTAATTAATTTTAATGATAATTGATTTTATATCTCATCTACTAACGATCAGCTACTTATATAAGACCCCAATCATTTCCCTACTAGTTTTTCCTTTCTTACTCCACCACCGTTGTGCTTGACTTCATTATGGAAAGATTACAACAAGTTGCTACACAAATAACATCTGCTGGATCCCCACCAGCCCCACCAGCACACCCATTAGATCAATTATCACCACAAGAAATTAAATATGTTTCATCAATCATTAAACAGAAATATGCCGGGAAAACCCTCAATTTCAATACCATTACTTTAAGAGAACCAAGTAAAAATGTTTATTATAATTGGAAAGAAAAAAAGGGACCATTACCACCCCGGTTAGCTTATTTTACGGTTATTGAAGATAATGTTACAGCCATTCAAGAAGGAGTAGTTGATATTCCATCGGGATCAATTATTGAATTAAGACAAACCGAAGGAGTTCAACCAATTTTAACTGCTGCAGATTTACAAGATACTGAAGATATTGTTAGAAATGATGCTACTGTAATTGAACAATGTGAAATCAGTGGGATTCCTAAAGAAGATATGAAGAATATTTATTGTGATGCTTGGACTATCGGATATGATGAAAGATGGGGAGCTTCAAGAAGATTACAACAAGCTTTAATGTATTGGAAATCCGATGAAGATGATTCTCATTATTCTCATCCATTAGATTTTTGTCCAATTGTTGATATGAATGCTAAAAAAGTGATTTTCATTGATATTCCTAATAAAAGAAGAAAAGTTTCCAAATATAAACATTCTAATTTCCATCCAAAACATATTGCTGAAAAATTTGGTACCAAAGAAAATCCTTCTGGATTTAGAGATGATAGTAAGCCAATTAATATTACTCAACCGGAAGGAGTATCATTTAATATGACTGGGAATTGTATGGATTGGTCTAATTTTAAATTCCATATTGGCTTTAATTATAGAGAAGGAATTGTCTTGAGTGATATGACTTATAATGATAAGGGGGAAATTAAACCATTATTCCATAGGATTTCATTATCAGAAATGATTGTTCCATATGGATGTCCTCAATTTCCTCATCAAAGAAAACATGCTTTAGATATTGGAGAATATGGGGCTGGGAATTGTACTAATCCATTATCATTAGGATGTGATTGTAAAGGAGTTATTCATTATTTAGATGCTCATTTAACTGATAAATTTGGGGATCCAGCTACCATTAGAAATGCCGTTTGTATTCATGAAGAAGATGATGGATTATTATTTAAACATTCTGATTTTAGAGATGATTTCCAAACTACTATAGCTACTAGAGGTAAACGATTAATTATTTCTCAAATCTTTACGGCTGCTAATTATGAATATTGTTTATACTGGATTTTAAGACAAGATGGGACCATTAAATTAGAAGTTAGATTAACGGGGATTTTAAATACTTATATTTGTGATGAAGATGAAGATATTGGTCCTTGGGGGACCATTGTATATCCTAAAGTTAATGCTCATAATCATCAACATTTATTTTCTTTAAGACTTCATCCAAGAATTATTGGTGATGGTAATTCGGCTGCTACTGCTGATGCGGTACCATCACCATACCCCACTGGTAGTCCAGAAAATATCTATGGGAATGGATTTTATAGTAAAAAGACTACTTTTAAAACCGTTAAAGATTCATTAACTGATTATGAATCAAAAACTGGTAGAAGTTGGGATTTATTCAACCCTAAGGCTATTAATAAATATTCTGGTAAACCTGCTAGTTATAAATTAGTATCAACGTTTTGTCCACCAGTATTAGCCCAACCAGGGTCTTTAGTTCGTAAAAGAGCTCCATGGGCTGAACATTCAGTTGAAGTTGTTCCTTATAAAGATGAAGATCATGGTTATGGAAGATTATATCCATCTGGTGATCATGTGGCTCAATGGAGTGGGGATGGATTAAGAGGAATGAGAAAATGGATTGGGGATGGTACTGATAAAATTGAAGATACTGATATTGTAATGTTTCATACTTTTGGGGTTACTCATTTCCCAGCTCCTGAAGATTTCCCAGTTATGCCTACTGAAATATTTGATTTGATGTTAAGACCAAGACATATCTTTACTGAGAATCCGGTTCTTGATATTAAGCCTTCGTTTGCTAGAACCACTAGAGAAGTTAAAGCTGGGGCAAAGGGTGTTGATTCTTGTTCATTAGATGTTGATAAAACTTCAAGATTAGCTTTTAATAAGACATCTGCTACTGAACCCGAAAAAGGCTCTTGTTGTTCTAAGAAATAGCATTAATCGTCTTAAATAGTGAAATAAAATGTATGTATGTATGGTACTCCAATGTTACCCGATCAAATAACACCCCGCGCTAGTTACTTAAACACGCATCGGTTTGCAGCATTGACTGCGAAAAGGCAACAATAGCGTAAACTCTAATTGCCCCTCTAACCCCATGACTGTATTATTTCCCTTATATAAAGATTTATCCAAGTACCAGCCCTTGATAGAATCCTGATAATCTACTACTATCAACTTATATTTGTGGTTCTTCTGTGAGAGCATACATTAAAATAATTTTTTTTTAGCTTGCAATTGATCGCCTAAAATCATGTGTGAAACTGGTGTTATGTATGACCATGGATACTCATTTTCTGAGGATTCTACAGACGTAGAATCTATAGCGGATATTGATTCCCCCAAAACTCCAGACCCCAACCAGCCTTTACCGATTCAATTTTACACCATGAGCGATAATGCAAATGAAGATCCACAAAATCCCCAAACCATGCAAGACCTTGGAAAAAGAATCCAAAAACTTGAAGAAAGATCGAATAAACATGAGCAAGAAATCCAAGACCTTAAAAAAAGATTGAATAAACAAGAGCAAACACTCCAAGACCTTGAAGAAAGATTGAATAAACAAGAGCAAAAAATCCAAGACCATGAAGGAAAATTAAAGTTTTTACCTGAGCCAAGTTTATTTAAACAGTTTATTGTCTTTGTACGTAAAAAGCTGCCATCTGTTCCAAAATCATCCTATAAGATAAACGCCACTAACGTTGGAAATATATCTCAGAAGGTTGTTGGAAGACTGCCAAAAAAAGCAAAGGGATTGTTGAAGGACCTTCCGCTCTTTCTTAGGGTATATCATCAGGACACTGATATATACAAAAAATCAGTTGCGTTCTTCCTAGGAGTAAAGTTGTTTACTTTTGATGCCTTAACCGAAAACCAAAGTCAAGATGATGGCGCCAGTCATCCTGAGGCAAGTACAAACAGGTTTATGGATACACATGAAATTAAGTTCATTAAAAAATATTGCAAAGCCCGGAGACAAGATTATGAACAGCTCAATGAATTGATAGAAAAAGATCCTGATCTCTCTTATTTAGTGAGGATATTTATAGAAGGGCCGGATTATTCGAAACGTTCATGGAGAAAAGCAGATGTGAAGGAATTAGGAAACTTTATGTTGCGCCAAATCTGCTATTTTATAAAACTGAGATCAGATAAGAATGTACAATTGGACCTTCAAACCGATGTTTCCATTGAAGATTTAGCAGGAGCCGGAACTCTGGAATGTTCAGGATTGAAAGCTGACACGGTGATTAAAACTGGTGACAATGTATGTCTTTTGGTTGCCGAATATAAGGGTCGTCTTTCCGGTATTGGTACAAATTCATCTAATGGCAATGTGACAATGGAAGGTATGGATGATGGTATATTGCTTCAAACTTTTGGGTGCATGATGACATTTGGTACAGAGCATGCTCTTTTAAGAGATGGGAAATATACCGTTATGATAAGAATAATGGTTGATGAATTTTATAATAACCTTGAGGAGTTTAAATCAAACCATGGCTTACCTCTTGAGGTCAAGATAATTGAGAATACAGATCCTTTAAAACATCTTGCGGATTATGTTCTTGAAGCCATGGAGCATACAAAACACTCTCAAAGGGTAAAGGAAATGGAACAATTCTACAGGATTAGTGATAAAAGGTCAAGCAGTGAAAGTTCTGAAGCTGAGGTGCCTAGAAATAAAAGGCAAAGGATTGGAAGGTCTTAACATTTGAGTTTCAGATATTTCATTGCAAACGAATCTGTTAAGTAAATTGAGTGAATTGTATAAATTAAATTGAATCTTAGTATATTGCAGTAACCGTTCTCAGTACCAGTAAACCTTTCTCAGTACCAGTAAACCTTTCTCAGTACCAGTAAACCGTTCTCAGTACCAGTAAACCGTTCTCTACCAAACCGTAAACCGTTCTCAGTAAACCACTAAACCAGTAAACCGTTGGCGCACTGATCGTACCGTAACCAAGTCAGAGGATGAACAAGTAGATTATCAGTGAGACTGAGTTCGTCAAACTTTGTAGATATTAAACTGATTGAACAAGTGAATGAATGGAGATAGCTACAATGTTGTGACTCCTAGGAAAGCCGAAAGAATGCAGGAGATAAAGCAAGTAAGAAGCGGAAATCAAAAGGAGTTGGGAGGATTCCTAGAGATAATGAAGTCCATGGAGGTTATGATGACGTTAATGGAGTAGGTATTAATGGGATGAGTAGACATAATGAAGGGTTATCCACCAGTGGAGCAACAGACATCAATAGCTTCACCGCTAGTACCAACCACACGACCATCTGAGGGAATTATCGTGAGAACTTCGTGCAAATACCTAAGAACCCTCTTTAGCCCCGCGCTAGTTATTTTTCCGCTTAAGCAAACACCGTTTTGCAGCATTGACTGCGAAAAAGGCAACAATAGCGTAAACTCTAATTGCCCCTCTAACCCCATGACTGTATTATTTCTCTTATATAAAGATTTATCATCCTGATAATCTACTACTATTAACCTATACTTGTGGTTCTTCTGTGAGAGCACACATTAAAATAATTTTTTTTTAGCTTGCAACTGATCGCCTAAAATCATGTGTGAAACTGGCGTTATGTATGACCATGGATACTCATTTTCTGAGGATTCTACAGACGTAGAATCTATAGCGGATATTGATTCCCCCAAAACTCCAGACCCCAACCAGCCTTTACCTATTCAATTTTACACCATGAGCGATAATGCAAATGAAGATCCGCAGACCATGCAAGACCTTGGAAAAAGAATCCAAAAACTTGAAGAAAGGTTGGATAAACAAGAGCAAGAAATCCAAGACCTTGATGAAAGATTAAATAAACAAGAGCAACAACATAGAAAAGAAATCCAAGACCTTAAAAAAAGATTGAATAAACAAGAGCAAAAACTCCAAGACCTTGCGGAAAATTAAAGTTTTTACCTAAGCTGAAGGGCCTAGAAATAAAAGGCAAAGGATTAGAAGGTCTTAACATTTGAGTTCAGATATTTCATTGCAAACGAATCTGATAAGTAAGTTGAGTGAATTGTATAAATTAAATTGAATCTTAGTATATTGCAGTAACCGTCCTCAGTACCAGTAAACCGTTCTCAGTACCAGTAAACCTTTCTCAGTACCAGTAAACCGTTCTCAATACCAAACCGTAAACCAAACCACTAAACCAGTAAACCATTCACACACTGATCGTACCGTAACCAAGTCAGAGGAGATATTAAACTGATTAAACAAGTGAATGAATGGAGATAGTTACAATGTTTTCCCCGAAAGAATGCAGGAGATAAAGCAAGCAAGAAGCGGAAATCAAAAGGAGTTAATGAAGTCCATGGAGGTTATGATCGTAAGGTGAGAATTTCGTGCAAATACCTAAGAACCCTCCTTAGCCCGCGCTAGTTATTTTTCCGCTTAAGCAAATACCGTTTTGCAGCATTGACTGCGAAAAAGGCAACAATAGCGTAAACTCTAATTATTAGCTAAACCCCTTTAACCCTATGACCGTATTATTTCTCTTAGATAAATATAAGTATTTTCTAACTTGTTATTGTTTGAATATAATTAGTTAGAATACTGGTGGCTCTTAAACGTAGTGATAATTGTTAGTGTGCATTGGAATTGTTAGAGAACATAAGAATTATCAAAGTACCAGCCCTTGATAGAACCGAACTCTGATAACCTTTAGAACTTCCACTATTCATATACTACTATAAAGCTATATTTGTGGTTCTTCTGTGAGAGAACACTTTAAAATTTTTTTTTTTTTTTTTTTTTTTTTTTTTAGCCTGCAATGAAACCGGAGTTTGTATCACTATGAATACTCATTTTCTGCGGATGTCACAGACACAAAGTCTATAGCGGCTATTGATTCCCCCAAAACTCCAGACCCCAACTAGCCTTTGCCTATTCAATTTTACACCATGAGCGATAATGCAAATCAAGATCCACAAAATCCCCAAAATCCCCAAAATCCCCAAAATCCCCAAACCAGGCAGGGTTATGAAAAAAGAATCCAAGAGCTTGAAGAAAAATTTAATGATCAAGAGCAAGAAATCCAAAACCTTAAGGAAAAAAACCAAGGCCTTGAAGGAAAAAAACCAAGGCCTTGAAGGAAAAAACGAAGACCTTAAGGAAAAAAACCAAGACCTTGAAGGAAAATTAAAGTTTTTACCTAAGCCAAGTTCATTTCAACACTTTATTGACTTTGTCCGTAGAAAGCTGTCATCTTTTCCAAAATCATTCAATAAGGTAAACTCCACTGACTTTGGAAGTATATTTCAGGAGGTTCTTGGAAAACGGCCAGAAGAAGCAAAGGGATTGTTAAAGGAACTTCCACTCTTTCTTAGGGTATATCACCATGGCACTGTCATATACAAAAAATCACTTGTGTTCTTCCTAGGAGTAAAGTTGTTTACTTTTGATACCTTAACCGAAAACCAAGATGATAGCACCAGTAATTCTAACGGTTCTAAGGGAAATAAAAACTCGTTTACCGAAGGACATGTAATTAAGTTCATTGGAAAATATTTCAAAGTCTGGAAACAAGATTATAAACGGCTCAATAAATTGATAGAAGAATATCCTGATATCTCTTATTTAATAAGAATACTCACAGAAGGGTCTGATTTGAAACCATCATGGAGAGAAGCAGATGTGAAGGAATTGGGAAACTTCATATTGCGTCAAATCTGTTATCTTATAAACCTGAGATCAGATAAGAAGGTACACTTGGATCTCCAAACCGAAGTGTCCACTAAAGACTTACCAGGAGCCGAAGCTCTGGAATATTCAGGATTGAAAGCTGACGCTGTGATTAAAATTGGTGAAAATGTATGTCTTTTGGTTGCCGAATATAAGGGTCGTCTTTCCGCTATTGGTGCAAATGCATCTAATTGCAAAGCAGCAATAAAAGATATGTTTGATGGTGTATTGCTTCAAACTTTTGGTTACATGATGACACTTGGTACAGGGTATGCTCTTTTAAGAGATGGGAAATATACCGTTATGATAAAAATAATGGTAGATGAATTTTATGATAACCGTGAGAAGTTTAAATCTAACCATGGCTTACCTCTTGAGGCCAAGATAATTGAGAATACAGATCCTTTAATGCATCTTGCTGATTATGTTCTTGAAGCCATGGAGCATACAACAAACTCTCAAAGGGTAACGGAAATGGAACAATACTACAGGAGTAGTAATAAAAGGTCAAGCAGTGAAAGTTCTGCAGCTGAAGGGCCTAGAAATAAAAGGCAAAGGAATTGAAGGTCTTAAAACTTGAGCTTCAGGTGTTCTATTACTAACATATGACATATGTGTCGTGTAAATTGAGTGAATTGATTAAATTGAGTGAATTGAATAAATTAAATTGAGTGCATTGAATAAATTAAATTGAGTGAATAAATTAAATTGAATGAATTAATAAGCTATAGCAAACCATTCGTAAAGAACCATAAGCTCTTGTTGTACTTGTAGATTCTCTCCACTATTTCATAATTCACTAGTCCTTCTAAATCTTCATCACAACTGTGTCGAAACACAGGACCAGCCTCCGATGGTACGAAAAAGATGGTTTTAACAGTTAGCATCCTTCTAAATCTTCATCACAACTGTGTTCACAGGACCAGCCTTCGATGGTACGAAAAAGATTTAATAGTTAGCATCCTTCTAAATCTTCATCACAATTATTGTAGATATAGTGTTCATACAATAATCTTCAGTAGTATTGCTAAAATGCTCATGCCATTTTTTTTTTTATTTTTTTTTTTTTAATTTTTTTTTTCGCAGCATTTGCGCAACCTTTCGCAGCATTTTTGTTCAAGAAAAAACTTGAGATGAGCATTCATCAGTCGTATCAATCATGAAATATATTATAGAACATATGGAATCAGGATTCTCAGAATGGGTTATCTTGGAATATTCTCAAATAATTAAAGATGTTGGAAAGAATAATTTAGTGTTAACGTCTTTGCCTGCAGGAACCACAGAAAAAGATATTCCTCAACCATTACTTGATCTTGGATTACAATGGACCACTAAAGAATGTATTGATATTGATAATGGTAATGTTGATAAGTCTAAAGTATGTTTATTAGATCCCGCTGCCACTACAGATTTAATACCTGAAGATAATGGCAGGTTTGAATACTTTGTATTTGGTGGGATATTAGGATCACATCCTAGAATTGATAGAACTGGGTTATTAAGAGATAAATATGGATTCTCTGGTAGAAGATTGGGGGAATTACAAATGACTACTGATACTGCGGTTAGAACCACTCAAAGAATTGTAGCCGATAACACCAAATTTGAAGATATAAAGTTTATTGACTTCCCAGAAATAAGGTATAATAGATATGAATCTACCGAAATGCCATTTAGATATATCCTTGATGATAAGGATATTCCAATCTTACCAGAAGGGATGTTAGAATTGATTAAACATGATGCTGATCAAAGTATAGACGATTTGTTGATGGAATAGTTGAGTATAGTCGTAATCGTAAATTGAATTGTAATATATATATATATAAAACCAAAAGTCTAGATACCAACCAAAGTCTAGAGAGGTTTGTCTATATCTCTTTATAAAGAACCTGTTTAGTCTTTGCTGGCTCCATATAATCAGTAAGCAATTCTCCCATCACAAACCCAGCTGTATCTTTATCTTCAAAATATGATACATGTGCACTAATTGCTGAGATTAATGAGATATCAAATACTCCCATTGGTAAACAATAATCTACTCTAGCACCTTTATTAAACTTTTTCAACTCTTCTAAATCTTCCTCAGCCATGGATGCCTTTGATTTAATCTTAACTTCTTCCTCTCCTGATTTAACAATATTACTAACAATATCTCCCAAAGCATTCTCTTGTAAAGCCTTATTACTAATGTTTTTATTCTCCATAGCTGCTGCTTTCTTTTTACTCTTTAAAAACCAACTAGTGGCTTTAGAAAATCGATCTTGAATATCATCAGTAAATGCAGTTAACCCTTTAATTTGTGAATTAAATCCTTCAACTGCAAATGGGGCTTCTTCTGCTTTAAAATTTGCAAATCTTGGTTTAATCAATGGTTCAAGTCTATATCCAATTGGATCACATGGATGATATAAATTATATAAATTATTACATTTAGGAGATGAAAATTCCAACGATTTATTTCTAGGACTAAAATCGGATGGTAAATCTTTTCTATTAATAATATTCTTTTGACTAAGTAATTTAAAAACCCCCACTGGACACCCCACACAAAACAATCCATCAATATCAAATAAAAGGTCAACTTTAGGGTCTGGGGTTTTTGTCAAATGATTTTCTTGATTAGAGATAATATCAAAAGCTATAGCAGAACCTAATGAATGTCCTAATATATGGATTTTCCCATTAAATTCAGGATTCCTCTCCTTGAAAAGCTTATAAACTCTATTGAGTTCATCCGTGACAGATGCAAGAATTTGATTGAAATACTTTCCTTCGTAATAAAGTAAAATATCTAATGCTACATCACCAATGACATTCCTTAATGATCTTACCCCATCTACATTAATCTGTGATAATGTAGGTAATCTTGGTTCTTTCCGTTTCTCTTCTTTAGGGGGTAATCTGTTCGGATGGAAATCTACTTTATGTCTCCAAGCTATAGGCAATACTTGAACTTTATTGTTGAAATCAGCTTCGGAAGTATTTGGGTTTTCTGGGTATGCCATATTTTTAAATTTAGGATTCTCTTTATACACAGTTTTCATGGTTTGTCTTAAAGTATTAATGTTATGAGCAAAATTTATAGATTCATATTTACTTCCTAAAACTTGACCAATTCCATGAATACAAAACACTAAATGTTCAATTTTACGAGTAGATGTTTCTTTGGTTGTATCATTTTCAAAATCTTCTTCAATAAAATCTTTCATCTGTTCGTTCAGTTTGTTTTGATTACCATCATTCTCTGATCCATAATTGACAGATTTCTTTAAAGGTTCAGATTTATTCAGTTTATCCAGCTTGGATTGTTGGTTCTGCTTATCCAGTTGACCCTGATTATCCAGTTGAAACATATCTGACCAATCAGGAATGGTGTTTTCAGAGATATTTTCAAGTATAGAAGAAAATCCAGTCAAATTAGATGTAAATCCTCTTTGGATATGAGTGACTCCAATTAATGCTACTGACAGAGTTCCAAACTTTCGAATTATAGGCAATTGATAAGTATTGATCATTGATTGAGGAAACATTACTGCTCTTGTAGCATCTAAAAATAACACTGCTTGTCCATTTTCAATTTGTATCACGTCATTATCTTCAATCAATTCAACATCAAGGATATCATCTCCTATGCCTTCATCAGAATTGAACTTTGCAATTTCAGCTCTATGAGATTTGGTTAAATCAATAACTTCTTGAGCTTTTCGTTCTTCATCAAATAAGTATGGTTTCTTATCTTTATAACCTCGTTCAATCGATTGAGTATCTCGTTCAGATAATGGAACTCCGTCTGTGGTGAACCATATTCCTCTACGAACCTCATAAACAGGACCTTCCCAATAAACAGGGGCTAATGAATATGTTCTTATATTAACTTCAAAGAGCCTGTCTTCATTGACTTCAACTGTTGGTGGTACTTCTTGATCTGAATCGGATTTTCTATCAAAATAATTTCGATATTGTCGTTCAATTCTTTTGGAGTCATAGTCAGAAAACGGTAAGAACTTCTTAGGTTCTTCAGTCTTTCGATATTCGAACCATGCAGGCTTAGATAAGGGGATATCTGTGGCGTAGTACCATTTTATGTTAGCACAAGGAATTAATTCCTCTTTCTTTTTGTCTAAAGTTGCTTTAGCGGCAGTGGTGTAGGGTTTATTTCTCAGCAAGATCGAGTTAAAGGTTAACAGGGTATAGGAACCTCTGATGCCAGATCTACTAGAAACTTTGATCATAACAGTGGAGACTATAGGAGTGAAGAAGATAGATGACAATGGATGAAGGGTAATAGATGAAAATGGATTAGCAGGTGATATCGAGGAAGCAATGACGTGCGCATTTGGTAATCGTGGAGAAGATAGGCGAGAAGAGGTTATATACACAATCTAGACATTACAGTCTAGTGATTCTAAACACTCTATATTGATGATGTCCTAATTGTATACCCATAATATACCCATATTTAATGCCTGGAAATCACTATGTAATCCCTGGCTTTGGAAGACGTATAGTTCCTTCAGGCCAGCTTAACATGGCTGCATTCGAAAAGTCTCCATATTTGCTAGTACCCATAATTTTTCTACCAATCCTAATATATAATGGAATGGTGTGTGAAGGGTCCCCAAAATGACTATTAACTCCTTCCCTAATCAAAGTAGTCAATTCGGTAGAATTATCAAAAAGTTCTCGAACATTAACAGAGGAAATATTTGCAGCCACATATCTTTCGATATCATTTATCAAGATGGAAATGCCATTAAATTCGTTATGATTTCCTTGACCAGGAAAATCAGCCCAACTGAGAATTCCAGTACTATTATCAAACCCTAATAACTCTGGTGGTAAGATTTTCCCACTTGGATCATTTCTTCTTAACGAAGTGTCTGTTTCTGCTATAGCAGCTAACCCCCATCTAGCAGCTCCAGAAAGAAATAATCCAAGTAAAATCCCTTGAAATAACATGGCCGTGGCTCCTCTAGTACAACACCCTGGGATTAATAACATGGCCAAGATATAATGATGAACCCTTAGTGTTAAACCTGGTAACTGTGATACCAAGAATAATCCAAGAATAAATGATAAATAAATGAATAAATATTTTTTGAATTTCCCGGCTTGCCAGATCTTATAGGCTTGGATTATAGCACAAGTTACTATTAATGTGATGATTCCAGCTACAGCGATGGCTCCACCTGGTTGTTCTTTAAGATCACTAATAGTTAATCTATCAACTGGAAGTCTATCAAAACTGATATTATTAAGAACTCCAAGCCAAAATAATGGATAAAAATAAACCACTCGACTTAAATAAGAAACTTTGGAAATTTCATCTCGAGGGATTGAAAGGGTAATTTTGGTAGAAAATGTCCATAACCCATATAAAATAAAACATGTAGGTAAGAATCTCTCTAACCCAATAGACAATAAACTGGCATAAGATTCACGATCATTAGAATCCACTTTGATTGGAGGATCTGTAGCTAATACAATAGTCCAAAACCCTACCGTATTCATAGTCCAAAACATTACTTGTCCACTGGCTAAATAGACGATTGGGAATCCTAATATGATATTGATCACCAAAATAGGAAGTCTAGGATCATAACATTGATGGAACTGTAGTTTAGCATCTAAACCAGCTTTCAATTCTTTAAAAAAGTATGATGATGGGAAAAAAGAGCTAAAGGCAATAGAATCATCTACTCCATAATGTCCTGGTTGTGAATTAAATCCAGATTGTGGACCACTGGCATATGAGATTCTAGCACACCCTCCAGTAAATGGTGATATAAGCCCGGCATGTGCGGCTGATCCACAAATATATGAATCTGCTCTATAAGGATTAGTTAATTGGTTCGACTCAGAAGTATCCATTTGACTACCACCTCCAATGAAATATCCCCTATACTTGATTCTTTGATACCCTATAGGTTCTAATGAATAGGTCCAACTTCTATCACACAAGGCTGGACATCTTATAAATACATCCTTTTGATCAGGCCCACGAACACATTCCTTTCCATCTAATCCACAGGCTCCATTCTTTCCCTTCCACAATTGATCAGTACATCCCAAATTTAAAACCCGGATGTCATCTGTATCAGTTCCTGGTGCACTAGCTATTGGAGGATTATTAAAGTAGGGTGAAAGGATGTTATATACACATAGAAACCAGAATAGTAAATATCCACTTAAACAAAATGCTTTGACTCTTGGAGAAACTGATTGAAATCTTTGTGCTGCTCGTTCAAGGATATTCAACCATCTAATTGGAGGAACAGGCTCATCTTTAATTTGATCTGGTCCGTACCAAATAGCCTCTAGGATCCTTTTAACTTTTGGTTTCTGAGATGTTTGAAAGTGTCTTATTTGTTGGTCAAGCAAAGGATCATCTACATCATTCAGATCAACTGGTGGTTGATAATTTTGATCTTGTGCTTGTTCAACTTCTGTCATATTATGTGCTGATTTGTGTTGTTGATCTGTGATGGACTCTAATGGGATACTTTCTGTGTATTCGTTATCAATATATTCGTTATCAGAATATTCGTTGTTAGAATATTCGGTACCCGAGTTATGATTCAAGTACTCAGGCATAGTATTTAAAACAGGTTGAGGCACCTATGATTGTAGGGTGAAAGGATTTGTCGTTGTTCGTTTGTCGTTGGTCGTTTGTCGTTGGTCGTTTGTCGTTGATGGTAGCTTGGAATCAAAAATAGCAATTAGTCAGGATCAAAGATTGAACTTCTGAGTCAGTCAATTTGGTTTATGAAGAGTGTTTATAAAGCAGAGAACTGAAATACTCTTCCGCATAAAACGACAAAAATGCGAATCTGCTAAATCAAGAAATCACTCAGACGAGCAGGTATGATATAACTAACAAGAGCACCAATAGAGTTGTGATTTTAAATTTATCATTTATTACTTTAGGTATTATGGATGACGACCCTATAGAAAAAATATCATCAAAAAATATATAACATAAAACAGAACCCCAAACAAACTTGTAACTCTCATTAAAAACTATCAATAGAAAAATATATAATACAAACCATTGGATAAAGTTAGCATTTCATTTTGATCTAACCAGAACACATGGTACAAGATTCTGGGTTATCGATAGCACAAGCAATAACTTTTGAACTGTAAATATCACCTTCACTAGCCTCGCCAGCTTCGGCATCTTCAGCTTGTTCACCTTCTGGTTTGGATTCAGCTTTAGGTTCATTATCAACCACTTCTAATTTTTTATTATTATCATTGATTTTTAATTCAGCAATAGAATTTTCTACAGATGATGGTTCAGTAGAAGCAGATCTAGTAGAAATAGATTCAGTATCACTACCAGAAAGATTTTTACCTTTTGGTCTATATTTTCTTTGATTTAATCTTTCTAAAGCAGCAACAGTATGACCAGCATTAGCAGCAGATTCTTTATCAATAGTAAATTGAATAGCAGCAGCAGCAGCTTGAGTTCTTAAATAGTACATACCGGTTTTAAGACCTTTTTTCCAACCATAAAAGTGCATAGAAGTTAATTTACCCATTGTAGGGTCTTTGATATGAATATTTAATGATTGTGATTGATCAATGAATGCAGCTCTATCAGCAGCCATATCAATGATATGTTTTTGAGAAATTTCCCAAACGGTTTTATATAAAGCTTTAATTTCAGCAGGAATATTTGGTAAGGATTGAATAGATCCATTATTAGCAATGATATTATTCTTCATGGATTCATTCCAAAGTCCTAAATCAACTAAATCTTTTAATAAGTATGGGTTAACAATTTGAAATTCTCCTGATAACACTCTTCTAGAATACATATTAGAAGTATAAGGTTCAAAACATTCATTGTAACCTAAGATTTGAGAAGTAGAAGCAGTTGGCATTGGGGCTACTAATAAAGAGTTTCTCATACCATGTTTAGCTAATTTTTGTTTTAAAGTGTCCCAATCCCATAATTCAGTTGGTTTTCTATCCCATAAATCAAATTGTAATAAACCTTTAGAAGCTGGAGATCCTTCAAAAGTTTGATAAGCTCCTTCACTTTGAGCTAATTCAATAGAGGCTTCAACACATCCATGATAAATGGTTTCAAACATTTGAATATTCAATTCTCTAGCTTCTTGAGAATCAAATGGTAATCTTAATTCCATAAAAGCATCAGCTAATCCTTGAACACCAACAGCAATTGGTCTATTTCTCATATTGGATCTTCTAGCTTCTTCAACTGGATAATAATTTCTATCGATGATTCTATTTAAGTTTCTGGTAACGACTTTAGCAATTTCATGTAATTTTTCAAAATTATACCAAGTAGAACTGGAATCATATTCGACAAATCTTGGTAAAGCAATGGAAGCTAAATTACAAACAGAAACTTCATCTGG
Source organism: Yamadazyma taylorii (assembly GCA_030583035.1). NCBI lineage: Eukaryota > Fungi > Ascomycota > Pichiomycetes > Serinales > Debaryomycetaceae > Yamadazyma > Yamadazyma taylorii. The sequence continues at coordinate 354,552 of JAJMHJ010000015.1, read as the reverse complement.
AGAAGAATATTCAACAATTTCACAACATAAATTAGAAGATTTAATAACCCCCAAGTTTTGTTGGTTAGTCTTTTTGTTACAAGCATCTTTATATAACATGAAAGGAGTACCGGTTTCAGTTTGAGCATCTAAAATAGCATACCATAATTTTTGAGCTTTAACAGTTTCTCTACCTTTACCTTCTCTTTCATATTTTTCAAATAATTGTTTGAATTCATCCCCATAACAATCAGATAAGCCAGGAGCTTCATTAGGAGAGAATAAGGTCCAATCTTGATTTTTTTCAACTCTTTCCATAAACAAATCAGGAATCCATAAAGCAGGGAATAAATCTCTAGCTCTAATTTCTTCTTTACCATGATTCTTTCTAATGTCGATGAAATCAAAGATATCTGAATGCCAAGGTTCTAAATATAAAGCAAAAGCCCCAGGTCTTTTGTTACCACCTTGATCAACATATCTAGCAGTATTATTAAACACTCTAACCATTGGAATAATCCCATTAGAAGTACCATTGGTACCAGCAATATAAGCCCCAGTAGATCTAATGTTATGAATATGTAAACCAATACCCCCAGCACTTTTAGAAATTAAAGCACAAGTTTTTAAAGTATCATAAATTCCATCAATAGAATCTTCCTTCATAGCTACCAAGAAACATGAAGACATTTGAGGAATTGGAGTACCAGCATTAAATAATGTAGGAGATCCATGAGTGAAATATCTTTGGGACATATGATTATAAGTTTCGATGACTCTTTCAATATCATCACCATGGATACCAATGGCTACTCTCATAATTAAATGTTGAGGTCTTTCGGCTACTTTGCCATCAATTCTTAATAAATAAGATCTTTCTAAAGTTTTAAATCCAAAATAATTATAATTGAAATCCCTATCATAAACAATAGCAGAATTTAATTCATCAGCATGTTTATCAACAATTTCCATAGTTTCAGCTGAAATCATTGGGGAATGTTTATCAGTTCTTGGATTCACATAATCATATAATGATCTACTTACAGCAGAAAATTGCTTGGTGGTTTGTTTATGTAAATTGGAAATAGCAATTCTAGCAGCTAAAATAGCATAATCGGGATGAATAGTGGTCATATAAGCAGCAGTTTCAGCAGCTAAATTATCTAATTCAATAGTAGTAACTCCTTGATACACCCCGGAAATAACTCTTTGAGTTATAGCAACTGCATCAACGTGTTTGGTGTCTAATCCATAACATAATCTTTGGACTCTAGCGGTGATTTTATCAAATCTAACCGGTTCTTTGTGTCCACCTCTTTTGAACACATACATTATTGGTTAACTGTAATAGAGATAGTAGGTAAAAAAACAGAAAGAAAAACAGAGAGAAAAAAACAAAACGCTTTTACGGGAATGAGCTCTTACTTATATAGCAAAACGCGATACGCCAAATCAACAAATTAAACCATTAAAATAATTTTGTGCAAGCGTGTTTGGAAGAAAATGTAAACATTCTGTGAGGACAAACAATAGGAAATGAAGTAAACATCCTAAATAGAGAGGATAAGATCACAGTGGTGGGACACGTCTTTACCTAAAAAGACACGTCTTGCCTAAAAAAGACACGGCTTACTAACGTGAATTTCAGATCAAATCTGATGGAGGAACGACAGTAAACAAGACGTGTATGGATGAGTAAGATTATTGCAAACCAGAAGCTATACCGGGGATCGGGAGTTTATGATAGAGGAGGGAGAGCAATTGCGATAAGGGAGAATGGGAGGAGAGATGGCAGGGTGATAAAGGAGGAGGAGAGAAATGGGGAGGGCACAGTGTGAATGGTATGTGGGTGGAGGAGGGTAGGAGAAGGTGTAAGCTGTAGGGGCTGTAGAACTGTAGGAATTGTAGGGACAGTAGGGTTAGAGCCATAGGACGTGTGGGATAGGACGTGTGGGACAGGACGTGTGGGACAGGACGTGTAGGGCGAAAGGTGTAGGACGTGTAGGGCGAAAGGTGTAGGCTTGGGTGTGGATAGATGCACAATGGTATTATGTAAGCAAGGAATAAAGCCGAAGAGAGAGTAGAGGACCGTTGGGCTGATAGTGGTGGTGGCAGTGGTGGCAGTGGTAGTGGTGGTAGTGGTGGCAGACATGGACTCGCACTCTTAGACTATTATATATTCTATCTACTTAGATTCTTCTTTTGATAAGTCACTAGAACTCTGTTAGTACTCTGCTATCTCCCCCTTCACTTTCTTCTCTAATACATACTTGATAAGTTTTTCTAAATCAAAATCATCTTCTCCTGATTGGTTAGATGGAACTGCTGAAGTCACAGGTGCTGGTGCTGGTGCTGGTTCAGCTTTTGACCTTGGCCATACACAAATCCCTGCTGCTCCTGCTAAAGTTAAAATAGAGAGCTGGATTGGTTAGTACTGGTTATACTCTTAATGAATAGTACGGGGTAATGAGACCATGGGCTATAGACCAGAAGGACTGGTAAATGAGAACCCACGGTGCAAACGGATGGCCTTGATGGTCATGGATTTGACAGAGTGCCCACATTGTCGATTCAATATATTCATCACTCACTTTCTCCACACATATTCTTGGAATCCCGGTTAAAATCAATTAAATTCTACTCGTCTCCCTTAAAGTCATACATACATAATGAGATTGAACTTGTTTTCCAAAGATCTTATAAGTTGCAGCCATTATGTTAAAAGAACTGTTAGTTTAATTTGATTTGTTCAACTTGTCGGAACCATTTCGCATTTGCTCAAGAAAATGATTGCAAAACATCTAACTTGAAAAAAAAAAAAAAAAAAAAAACAAAATCGGTCGCACTGGTGTTAACATGTAATAATGTCCCTTCATACATTAATGGCTTGTCTCCAATAACTATCAATTGAAAACCTATTTAATACACTATCCAAGTCTTGATCATTCTTGATTTTAAGTATTGACCATCGTTGAAACTGTAAGTCTTTAACTTGGCCCTCCCAAACCTTAACCACTCGATTACTCTCAAGATTTATAGCTTCATTATTTGACTTTGTCCAATCAATTCTTCTCATCATAAGTTTATCATAAAACTTAATTGACTTGGCTCCACCTTCCACAATAATCATGGTCATCTTATCAGTCACTATACATAACCCGGCCAATTCCAATTGTTGTGCATTCTTATCAACCTTGAAAAAATGCTGAGAATCCACCAATTGATCAATCCGATAAATGGTTCTAAAGAATCCTTTTGAAAGATCTTGTTGTCTCTTTTCATGTAATTTTTCCTGCTTTTGTGGTTTGGAGAGTTTCCGATCCTCGTTGGCTTTCATATGAGCTTTAAACCGTTGGTCAACTTGGTGCTTAACTTTCTTTTCTATCGACGTAGGATCTTTAATGGCTTCATTTGTTAATACACTCATTAAATTGGATAATTTAACCTTTGGTGGTGGTGGTGGTTCTAATCCTTGTCTGATCCGTTCCTGTTGGATTCTGAACCGTTCTTGTCGTTCATTCTTCCGTTTCCGTTTCATTTCTTTCTTGGTTAAGTACATGGGTTTTGCTGGGGTTGAATGCTTTTCAAATGGTGCTATGGTTAGAATTGGGTGTTGGATATACTTGGTGATGGGGGTGATTTCATTATCAAGGATGATATTGCTAGAGTCATTGATTAGATCATAATCATGGCCATTGATGTAATAACTATCCCACCATTCTATTCCTGGTGGATGTGGTTGAGTGTATAAGTGTTCGCCAATATCTTTGTTGGGCACCAATCCTTTCTGTTGTAGGGATCGAAGTTGGTTTGTATGTGCTTGTTCTTTCCTGAGTTGTTCTCTTAGTTTGTCAGCTTGTTCGATATACTTTCCTGGGGCGTTGAATTGTAAAGCTCTAGATCGGTTTTTACGTCCTATGGATATGTTCAGTTGGTCTAAATATGGATTTATTGATGATGGGTCGAACTGTTTACGGGCTTTCAGATCTATTGGACGGGAGCTGGCTTTGGGGAGGGGCACAATATCTTTTAGAAATGGGTGTAGTTGTACGTTTAAACCACCGGATGACTTTTGTTGGGGGGTCTGATGGGTCTGGTTCTGATGGGTCTGGTGATGAGGCTGGTGCTTTGGTCTTTTGAATTCTGGCCCACCGCCAACACTTCTGCCCTCATTCCTAGAACTATATCCACCACTTCCACCACTCCTATACTCTTGATCCTGCCTTCTATAACCTCTCTCAGTTCTTCTTTTCCTGTCCATATCTCATGTATTCTAATCCAATGTTTTGCAAATGCTTCATAGGGTTTATGTTTCGTGCATAATGCCAATCCCTTCGCGCACAGTTTCTGCTGCAATTGTGGTTGCGACTATAACAAGATTTTCAAGCTATTGCTGTGGATATTCTTTTTAGTCATCAACTTTTAATCTTCTTTGTTAACCAATCGATCGATTCAATCGCTTGGAATTACAGAGAAGTGTGTTAGAAACTTTATCGAGGCCGTGAGTTCTAAGCAAAAGGGCTCCGATAGAATAAAAAAAAAACGACCAAGATCGAAACTTGGAAGTAAAAAGGAAAAAAAAAAAAGGATAAAAAAAACCCCAAAAACCACTTACTGAAGACTTCAAAATGATCATTTCTAAAAGAGACCATCAGGAGAAGATGGAGTTGGCCAAGCCTTTAGAAAAGTGGATTGATGAGGTATCTTCCTGCTCATGGGACGCTTTGCCAGACAAATTGGCCGCACATATGTCTTGGAATAAACCAAGAGGGGATTTATATCATTGGATTCCTCTATTGAATTTGTTTGATACGATTTATGATCTGATGATCGAAAGATATAACCTTTCTGAGGAGCACGTGAAGTTGTGTATAATGAAACCTGACGATGAAAGATTGTTGGTTAGCTGCTTGAATTTCAGTTATCTATTATTGGAACATTGTGGAAATAGAACCATCTTTTCCAGTACTGATAAAATATTTCAATTGATAAACACTCCTACGTTATCTGTCAGATTAGCTGCATTAGAATTGATGGTTTCCTTAAGTGAGAGGTACGTTCATTCCAATTCCAAATTCCCGGCCTCCAAAGATGTTAAGAATAAGGTTCTTGAAATTTTACATTGTTATCCTCCTTTGGTGCCGACAAATTTTAAGTTGAACAAGTCTACTAAAGATAAGAATGGGTCTAAGATGGTGGATGATGGTTCAATCATTATTGGAGATCATTATTGTTACACTGAGACCCTCAATCCTAATGGACTGTTCCCAGAAGGATGGAAACTGATCAGTTTTCCATATTATAAATTTCAATCTAAAGGAAGTAACAACAATAATAATAATAATTCCATTCCAGGAGGCACAGGACCTAGTCAAACTCAAACTACAAGTGTAAGTGCAACCCCTTCGCCATCAAAATTAAAATCTCCAAAGAAAGATGTTAAAGACAAATCCAAACCCACGACTCCACAAGAATCATTATGCACTTTTTCGATTTCTGCTGAAAATGTTCGAAAATTGTCTATTGAACAGATTTTTGATAAAGCTGTTGAAGTGATTCCTAAACATTTATGGTTTGAATTTGGTCTTCATGCTCAAGTAGCTAAATCCTTTGCTGCCAATGACTATTCTAGTATCATCGAACGGGAAATGATTCTTCGGTGTAAATTATATTCGATTTGTTTCATTGTTTGCAGTTCTAATGAAGAATTCATATCATCAAGAGTATTTGAACAAGAATTATATATACTAAGCTTCTTGATAGATATGGTGAAACCAACAGGAATTGAATCCTTACTGCATGAATTATATTTTCTGGCGGTGAAAACGTTGGAATGCATTTCATTAAAGAGAAGTTGGGGTGGTGAGTTAGTTAGATGTTTAGGAGGAAATGTTAATCATGGGATTATGTATCAATCATTAAGACATATTCATAAAAAATTAATGAATCAAGATGCAAATTGTGATCATAGAGGCTATATCCATTTCTTCAATATGGTTGGAAATTTGATTGATACTAAGAGTTTAACATCCAGATTAGGAGCTGGTGGGATTTTAAAAGAATTAATGTCATTTTTACAGTCTCCTCATTTATGTAGATGGGAGGCATCAGCAGCAGTGCATTTGATATCAGTATTTTTAAGTAATTCATCTGATTCTTTAAATGATTTTGTTCATAATAACGGATTTCAATTATTGATTGAGATCATTGGATCTGAAGTGCAATTTGCTTTAGATAATCCTGAGTTTGATGGTGGGCCTCCAAAAGATGCAGTGGTTTATTATAATATTTCATTTAGACAAGCTAATTTCTTAAGAAATTTGATGAAATTGGTGACTCATTTAATTCAATGGGATAGTGGAGATAGATTAAGAAATTTATTTGATTCTCCACTTTTAAAGCATTTTAATAAAATCTTTGTTAATCCATCAGTTTTTGGTCCAATGATTTTATCTTCTACCATCGATTCGGTGTTTTATATTATTCATAATGAGCCTACGGCTTATGCTATCTTAAAGGAAGCTAATGTTATTGATTGTATTTTGGATAATTTTGAAAGTTTCTTGTTACCAAATAGTGATTTACTATTATCATTACCAGAAGTATTAGGAGCTATTGCTTTAAATAAAGAGGGACTTGAACGAGTAGAATCAGGAAATTATTTTGCCATCTTTTTTAAAGTTTTCAGAGATCCTAAATATTGTAAAGATTTGGCAAAGACAGACTTATGTGGGAATTTGGGTGCCTCATTCGATGAATTAGGTAGACATTATGGTTCATTCAAACCAATCATTACTGAACAAATCAAAGCTTTTCTTGATGATGTACCTCATATTTTAAACCAAGAACTCTCCAGTATGGGAATTAGATATTTTTCTGAAAATGACCTGGAGAAAGAAATTGAAGCTTGGGAATCTTGTTCTCCATGTTATGTTTTAGAGGCTTTTGTTGGATTCCTTAGAACTTTGTTACCTGAAGGTAATTGGGGTACTGAAGTGACCAATGTAATTAAAATACAAGATTGGCTTAAATTATTGGATGTCCCTAATGCACCATATGATTTTTCAACTTCAAATTATATTTTCAATTTTCTTGACATAATTGCATATTTTGATGATAATGACATTGAATCTTGTTTTCCTCATGTTTGTAAATTCTCCATGCAATGTTTAAAAGATGAGATGATAAAAGACTTTGTAGATTTTCCTAGTCATCTTTCATATTTTGATCATATCAGCAAAAATAAAGATAACGATTATTGTACGGAATTTCTAAGGAAACTTAATTCTTTAGCTACAATGTTATCGACTTTAAGTGGAGGATTTTTCAGATTTAGAATGATTGCACATGCCAGATATTTTCAATTAGGAGATATATTTGGATCTGATGAAGGACTTCAATTTTTAGCTGATATGGGTAAATTATTGTCAAAGGTTATCATCGAAGAGAATTATATCAGATGTAATGGACCTGAAGACGTAATCAAAGATACCACCCCAATACCTGATGAGGCTAGCGAAAATCCGAAGTTAAGAATTTTCTTAGAACAACCAAATTCTAATAAGCATATCCCCTTTAACCCCAATTATGTGTTTAAAAATATCCTCCAAATCAGACATTTGTGTTTCCATTTACAACACTTGGTTTCAGATATTTTTGCTTATATGGGTAGAATCGCAATGCATAGACGTCAAGAATATGGTCAATCGGATCATAGACGTAAAGCTGTTAAGATATCAACCCAACTTGGTTATACTTTTAAATGCTTGTTCATTAATGATTTCAGTGATGATTTCCAAAGACTTTGTTATCAATACATGGTATGCTCTATTTTGTGGTATGTAATTTGTCAAAAAGATAGAGGTAAGGAAATCGTTCAAACTTCCTTAATTATAACTTTCTTACAAGAAGAAGTATTTGGAGCTGTTGAACGGGTTGGTGAAGAATGTTTCAATGAATTAATGAAATCTCCTAATACCAAAAATGATAAAGAAGATCTTAAATTTGCTCAAAATAATCGGGAGAGTATTTTAAAGAATTCATTAGAAATGATCTGTACGATTTTCTCTGGAATCACAGACCGTGATAGTTTCCCTGCATTATCAAACCCTGGCTATTTCTTCCATACATTTACAGAAGATTCCTTCGACGTGCTTTCAGCTACCTTATCATATAGTAGGTATGTTGCAATTGTTTTTTTAAATGGTACAATCGATCGACTGTTCAAAGATGAAGAACTTGTTTCCTCATATAAAACTTCAATTCCATCATCAACCATTAAAAAGTTCATATCAATTGTTTATAAAATTCTTGAAGGAGATGGAATTGGGGAATCAAAGACTTTTGTTCCCTTACATTGGAAGGATGTCTCTCCTCCTTATGATCAAATTGAATATTTGAAAGCTATCGGATTACCTGAATCGAAAGCAATCCACTATTTCAAACATGCTAATAATTTAGATGCTTTAGCATCTGGTGATTGGCCTTGTCCATCCTTAAATCTTGATAAAGAGGAATTAGACAACATTAGTTCCAAGATACGTGAAGATCAAAAAACATTTCCAAGAAATGTTGATACCACTGATTTCCTGGAAGGCCTTGCTAGTTATCCTCCAAATAGGTTCTATTTGACTTGGTTTGCTATAACAAGATATTATCCTGAATTATCAGATTCTATTGCTAATCTTTTATCCAAGGATAATGGGGCTGCTTTGGTTCACATAGGTTCAATGCTTTCATCTATTAAACAAAACAAGATGACTAAACAAGATTCTAAAGCCTTCTTAGAATCATATATGGTTTTGATCAAATCATTGCTTGAAAATAATTTAAGAATCGATAATGAAATTGCCAAATCAGACAATCTAGTTCTATATAAAGATGTGGCCGCAATAATCATTGATACTTTACTGGATGACATTGAAGAGGTTAATAAAGATTATTGTATCAATGGACTTTATATTATCGAGCAGGGCCTTTCATTTCAAGATGTTGTCTTACCAGAAGAATCTGTTCACACAAGTCTTAAGTTTATGGTCAATCCAGAACTCGCAGTAAGAAATGTTATTAGTGAGGAACTGGAATCCAAACTTTTAGATCACTTACTCAGCATCGGTCATTTGGAAAACAAAAGGGTTATTGCAGCTGTTACTAGGATTTTGATTATATTTTGTAAGGATCAAGAGAAACGGGAACGGATTTCAAAGTCTAGTCTTATTAGTAAACTTATTTCTAATAGTAGACAATTCTTTCAAGATTCGGCTTTAGACAGTGCTAATAACGATCAACAGTTATTGGCAGTGCTCTTGAGAAGATGTTTTGAAACTTCAGATATTATCAAATTCAATATGAAGGCTGAATTGAAACATTCACTGTATCAAAAGTCTAGAAGAGAGCTTCCAATGTTTTTAAAAGATTGCTCTGTTTTAGCATTAAGAGATTCAAAAATCTTCACTGAGTTGGTATCTAAAATTGTAAGAATTCAAAATTATGATGGAAGTAGTCTTTTCACTCCCCGTATTCCTATTACTTTTGTACCAGAAGCTCCTAATGAAGATGTTGAAATGTCTGAATCTGAAAAGGAATCAAAACCTAATACTGCAATTGTTCCTAGTTCGGTTATTCATTCTATTGTATCGGAACTTATTGCTGTTTGTAAAACTGATTTGTTATCAACTCCAAAGGAATCTGCTACTGCAAAGGATGATAAGAAGAAGCACAATAAAATGGAAGACCTTTTTAAGAATCAGAACTTTTCTTACGCTTGTTATCTTATTCAAACCTTGACTGAACTTCTAGGATCTTATATGGATTGTAAACTTGAATTTATTACATATTCTAAGAAGGATAATTTCAATGAAAATGTAAAACCTAGGTCTACGGCCCTTAATGTTTTAATCCATCAATTAATCCCTACTCAACTGATAACTTCAGCAAGTGGGATTGAATTTGAAAGAAAACAAGCTCTTTCCTCATTGGCCAAACTTGCTATATTATCATTGATTTCTACTCCTGTAATTAATGAATCTAATGATCCTAAACCCAAAAAAGAAGATGCTGACATGGCTCTTGTAAGAAGATTCTGTACAGATATAATCCTCAAGGCTATGAAAGACACGTCTAACTACCCACAATCTATCCAAGTCAAATATAGTAAATTGATTGATATTTTTGATTTGATAGGATCATTACTTTCTTCGAAATTTCGTCAAGTTGCTGGTCCTCTTCTTAACAAAGATGCTACCAAATATGATCCATTCTTCATATCAAGAAGTTTGATTGATAATCAAGTCCCAAGTACAGTAACACAATTAATTGCTACTTTGGATTTGAATTTTCCTCATATTGATAAAGTAATCAAATCGTCAGTTTATCCGTTAACAATGTTAGGAAAATTGAAAGCAGAATTTCAAGACAGTTTTGAAGAGAATCATCAAGGTGAAAAGGATGATGAACTTCCAGAACTGGACGATGATGAAAAAGATGATACTCCTGATTTGTTTAAGAATTCGACATTAGGGATGTATGATATTGAAGATGATAGCGAGGATGATGAAATGAATTATTATGATGATGAAGGTATTGAAGGATTAATGTCGGGAGAAGATGTTAGTGATGGGCCAGAGACAGACAACTCTGATGAAATGGACGATGATGATGACGATGAAAACGACGATGATGACGAAGATGATGAGGATGATGATGTCGAAATAGTGGATGAAATGGAAGGAAATGATGTTGAGGATGATATGATGGATGATGCCTCTATGGCCGACTCATTCCATTTCAATCATGGTCACGGTCACTATGAAGATGGTGAAGAAGATGATGATGAATCTAGTGAGTTCGGTAGTGATGATGATGATGATATCGAAATAATTGATACGACCGCGGCACCATATGATGGAAGTGAAGGGGAATACTATATTGATGAAGGTTATGATGATGAAGACCATGGTGATGAAAGCAGTGAGTATGATGAAGAAGAACTTGATGATTGGATTGAACAGTTTGAAGGAGAATCTTCTGATCATGAACATGAACATGATCATAATGAAGATAATGGAGGAAGTGATGTACCAATTATCAATACTCCTCATACTCATGGTGAGGCTGGTTTGATTGATCATAACGGATTTTCTGAAGATGATGAAGATGTTTATTCAAGTGAGGGTGATTCTGTTGCAGAAGAAAACTTTGATGGAGTTGGAATCGCATCAACTTCAAGAAGAAGAGCCGGTGATTTTGCTTCATCTTTCTTTGATGCCATACGTCCAGCTATGAATCATGGACATATTGCTAACATTTTCGGAGATGTATTTGGACAACCAATAAACGATAATGGAGTATTTTCTGGTACCATTCATATTGGGCGTACTCCAGGAAGAGCAGATGGAGGTCGTCGTTTAGACAGAGCTCTTGAAGGTATCTTAGAAATGGCTTCTTCTAAACCAGATGGTTCAGGTTCTGATCCATTAAACAATTTGTATATTAAATCGACGGTTGAAAGATGGGGAGATAGTATCTTAGGGTATCAAAGTAAGAACAAGGAAAAGATTGTATATAATTTAATCCCTGGTATTATCAATAGAATTTCTGACGAAAGTATTGAACTCAATAAGAAAAAGCAAGAAAAGACTCGTGAAGCCATTCAAGAATCGATTCGAGCAAAGGAAGAAAGAGATCGTAAACGAGAAGAAGAACGTGCTAAAAGAGAAGAGGCTGCTAGAGCTGAAGCTGAAGCAAACATGGGTAATAGTACTCGTGAAGAATTAGAACCGGTGATGGTCCGGATAGGTGACAGGGAAGTTGATATAAGTGGAACTGACATTGATCCAGAATTCTTTGAAGCATTACCGGATGATATGAGAGAAGAAGTTTTTACACAACATATAAGAGAAAGAAGAGCTAATGCTAGCTCTAGTGGATCTGATACCAGAGAAATTGATCCAGATTTTTTGAATGCTCTTCCTGATCAAATTAGAGAAGAAATCCTTCAACATGAATCAATGGCAAGATATTCATCACTTCGTGATGATGATAGTTTAGAGAGCGAGAATGAATTCAATGATCCAGAAAGTGATGCTCTTGGTCTTGGTCTTGGTCTCGGAGATCTGCCAAGTGGTGATGGTGATGGTGGTCATCGTAATAGTGGTGGAGGAGCTGATTCTTCAACGGAAACTAAACGTCCACGTAAAAAGATATTTTTTACTCCCTTGATTGATAAAGCTGGTGTGGCTGCTATCTTGAGATTATTGTTTGTTCCTCAAACCATGAATAAAAGAGACACGATCCATCAAACCTTGAAATACTTGTGTTATAATAAACAAACAAGAACAGAGGTTATTAATTTGGTAATTTCAATTTTACAAGATGGGTTAATCAATCAGAAATCTGTGGAAAAAACTTATCACCATCTAACTATCAAATCGTGGAAGTCAGTCCAAGAAAACCAGAATATTTCCAAATCCAAGCCAGTATTACCATTACATGCATCCATATTTGTGGTAGCCAATCAAGTGATTGATTTACTTCATTTCTTGACGGATAATAACAGTCATATTAGATATTATCTTTTAACAGAGCATGAGAATCCTTATTTGAACAAAAGTAAAAAGAACAAACTCAAAGAATCAATTAAGAAAACTGATCGATATCAAATCAATTCATTATTAAGATTACTTGAAAATCCTTCATTAAGAGATGATCAGCCATTTATGGATTTATTATCAAGAATCTTACAATTATCGACCAAACCACTTAGATTATTGACGAAACATAAACAACTGAATAAACCCGTTCCTTTTAATCCCCCTGAAATCCCTGCACATTTATTAAGTCAAATGGTGAAATTTTTGACTTCTAATGATTGTCCTAATGCTACATTTAGAAGAGCAATTGGTGCTATTCAAAATTTAAATCATTTAGATAATGCACAAAAAGTATTTTCTACAGAATTAGGAGATCAAGCTACAGCTTTAGGGCACTCGATAATTCAAGATCTTCGGACATTATCCAAAGAAACCAAAGCCGGGTCATATGATGGACAAAGTAACACATTTTCTAAATTCAATGCCTCAAGTTCAGATCAAGCTAAATTATTAAGAGTGTTAACTGCACTTGATTATATGTTTGAAACTCAAGACAAAAATGAAAAAGAAGGAGTTGATGATGTAGAAGAATTGACGGGATTATATAAGAGATTAGCGTTAGGATCATTATGGGATGCATTAAGTGATTCTTTGAAAGTATTAGAAGAACAAGCAGGATTATCAAATATTGCTACTATGTTATTACCATTGATAGAATCTTTGATGGTAGTTTGTAAGCATAGTAAAGTTAAGGAATTACAAGTTAAAGATGCAGTAAAATATGAATCTAAAAAAGTTGATTTTAGTAAAGAACCAATAGAAAGTTTATTCTTTTCATTTACTGATGAACACAAAAAGATCTTGAATCAAATGGTTAGAACCAATCCAAATTTGATGAGTGGACCATTTGGAATGCTTGTGAGAAATCCTAAAGTATTAGAATTTGATAATAAAAGAAACTATTTTGATAGAAGATTACATGAAAATATTAATAATCAAAAGACATTAGCAGTTAATATTCGTCGAGATCAAGTATTTTTAGACAGTTATCGGGCATTATTCTTTAAATCAAAAGATGAATTTAGAAACAGTAAACTTGAAGTCAATTTTAAAGGCGAATCAGGAATTGATGCAGGAGGTGTTACTAGAGAATGGTACCTGGTATTATCAAGACAAATGTTTAATCCAGATTATGCCTTATTTACTCCCGTAGCATCAGATGAAAATACTTATCATCCTAATAGAACTTCATATATTAATCCTGAACATTTATCATTTTTTAAATTTATTGGGAAAATTATTGGGAAGGCAATCTTTGATGGGTGTTTCTTGGATTGTCATTTTAGTCGAGCTGTTTATAAAAGAATTTTAGGAAGAAACGTTTCATTAAAAGACATGGAAACATTGGATTTAGAATACTTTAAATCATTGATGTGGATGTTAGAAAATGATATTACTGATGTTATAACAGAAGATTTTCTGGTTGAAACTGATGATTATGGAGAAAAGAAAATTATTGATTTAAAACCTGGTGGAAGAGATATTCCTGTTACTGAAGAAAATAAACAGGAATATGTTAGATTAGTAATTGAATATCGATTACAAACTTCGGTAGAAGAACAAATGGATAATTTCTTGTTAGGATTTCATGAAATCATTCCTAAAGAAATTGTATCAATATTCGATGAACAAGAATTAGAATTATTAATTAGTGGATTACCAGATATTGATGTTGGAGATTGGCAAAATAATTGTACATATAACAATTATTCACCATCATCAGAACAAATTCAATGGTTCTGGAGAAGTGTTAAATCATTTGATAATGAAGAACGAGCTAAATTATTACAATTTGCTACAGGAACTTCCAAAGTTCCATTGAATGGGTTTAAAGAATTAAGTGGTGCTAATGGGGTATGTAAATTTAGTATTCATAGAGATTATGGAAGTCTTGATAGATTACCTTCATCTCATACATGTTTCAATCAAATTGATTTACCGGCATATGAGAGTTATGAGACCTTGAGAGGGTCTTTATTGTTGGCTATTACTGAAGGACATCAAGGATTTGGGTTAGCTTAGATTAGTATAGTAATATATGTTAGAGATAAATAGTAAGATAGTAGGTATTAGGGGGAGATGGGGTGTGAAAGGATGTTATAGACTCTGATATGATGGGGCTAGTCAAGTCATGAGTATGGCCCCTCGGTCTTTAGTGATGAGTAAGTGATGAGCAAGTCTTTTCTGTAAATCTCACCGGAATACTTCCCCGAAAAACTTGCAGATCTCTAGTCGGATGGTTACTTGAGCAACTCCGGCTATGGGCCACCTCAGCTACACCGGATACACCAGCTACATCAGCTACATCAGCTACACCAGCTATATTCACCTCCCACATTTTCCTTCATTGTTTTGTTACTCACCCCCCCTACGCCCGTCTCTACTAATAACCTTCCTACACAACTGCATCTACTCGGTATGTCCTCCTTCCATTGTTAAAGCCCTTGTTTTAAATTTTTAACAATAATCCTCTTGTACCAATCAATGGCTTCAAACCCTTGCTTCTTCTTGCTGCTGCCCTTACAACTTCTCAGTTGCGGCCTCCTTTCTATTTTCGACCGTGGGTTTTGCGGTGTCGTTACAGATTTCCTTAAATGAAACTTGTTTCAAAATTTCACTGATGTCTTAATAATCACTCCCAAACTAATTCCAGTTGCTCTCGGATACAGATCCGGATATATGTTCATGCAATATATGTTTAGTAATCATAGTATAATCTCTTGTATGTGTATGACTTTGGTGTATGAATTTAAACTTTGTAAGTGATCTGGTCGTGTGTCTAAAATTCATATTTAGTCTCGGTTACAATGCAAGAGATTTTCACTCCCTTTCTCTCTCTTTTTTTTTTTTTTAGTTTCTTGTCTCAAATTAATTAATTAATTAATTTACTTGTGTAAGCCAAAAATGAAAGCAGCTACTATGAAAGCAGCCGTTATTTCTGAGAATGCTCCTAAGCAAATAGCAGAAATTAAGGAGATAGACGTTCCAGAAATCAGTGAAGATAGAATGCTCATTAAGACCAAGGCCGTCGGAATCAATCCAACTGATTGGAAACACGTAGTAATGTTTGGATCCAATCAAGGTATTTTAGGATCCGATGCCAGTGGAATAGTTGAAAGAGTTGGACTGAAGGTTAAAGGGTTTGAAAAAGGCGATATAATTGGAACTTTTGATCATGGAAATGTGGATTTCATCAGAGGGAAATTTGCTGAATATGCTCTGGTGCATCCAGATGCAGCTATTAAAGCAGATATGTCAATTTTCAATCAAGACGAACAATTGACTCCTGGGAAATATGAATCATCCAAGCTTGTGAATTTTGAAGCTCTTGCTTCTGTGCCACTTGGATTGACTACTATCAGTGTTTCATTTAATCATAGTCTTGGAATCCCTCAAGATAAATCAGCTAACAGTAACAATTACATTTTAATTTGGGGTGGTTCTACAGCTAGTGGAATTTTAGCTATCCAAATAGCAAAATTGGTTTACGGATTAAAAGTCATTACTACATGTTCAGGGAAGAATATGGAATTTGTTAAATCACTTGGTGCTGATGAAGTGTTCGATTATAATGATTCTGATGTGACTACCAAGATTTCTAAAGTTGGTGATGGGAAAATCAAATTTGCTTTAGATACTGCTGCCCTTATTGAAACCCATCAAAGTACTTATGATTCCTTGGCTGGATCTGAAGAAACTGTTAAATTTGATAGTTTGTTAGGATTTAATGAAACTGAACTCAAAAATTCCAATCCTTCAATTAAAGTCCAATTTGTTAGAACTGTTGCTTATAATTCATTAGGAGAAGATGTTACCTTATTAAGGGATTATAAAGTGACTCCAGAATTACTTGAAAACCATCGTGATTTCTGGTATAATTTGTTACCACCGGTGATTTCTAAACTTAAGACTGCTAACTTAAGGGTGTTAGACTCTGGTCTTGATAGTGTTAATGAAGGGCTTGAGATGTCTAGACAGAATAAACTTAGTGCTGAAAAGGTAGTGTTTAGAATCTAAGGATATTGTGTATAGATGAATATAATTGATGGCTTTTATTTGTATTACTCTGTAAGACATGGGGATATGGGAACGGGGCCGACTTACTGTTTGGTGGGTCGACGTGATGGGTCGACGTGATGGGCCGACCGAGTTCATGCTGTGAGCGAGGGTTTACTTACCTCATGGCAAAGTTGTACCTGACGGGAATGTTGCCATAGTTTTTCCCTTATTTAAAATATGGGATATTATTCCGTTTAAATACCTCTATATGGCTGCAAAATTACTCGATCAACTTAAACAATAGTCCTGTTGCAGCCAAACTTTAATGTCACTTTACGATTTACGAAAGTGTCATATGAACATTTACGATTATTTGAGAAATTTACGGATCTGGTCGTGTTCTGTCGGATGTTATGTAGGCAGAAACTGTCAAGGCATCTGTAACCAGCTGTAAGGAAGTATATGCAAATTGACCGTGTGGCCAGAGGGTAAAGGGTGTTAACCAATAGATTTGAAATTGAAAGATCAGTGATGGAATAGTTGATGTGAAAGAGCTACGTGCTTCGATGATTGCTAGTACGAATCTTACATACCCAAAACTCTTAGCCACCGGAAATGTGTGATGGCCTTTGTATCTGTGGTTTCTGGTTCTCTGGTTTCTGGTTCTTTGGCTTCTGTCTCTGTGGCTTCTGTCTCTATGGCTTCTGTCTCTATGGCTTCTGTCTCTGTGGTATTCTCTACCTCTACATAGTCTCCGCTTGTCCATGTTCAGAACCCCGGAACCCGTAGGAACTCGATAGATAGCAATGCCGTTAAAGTCGATGATGATGACGTCTAAAGTATCTGTCCCCACATGTTTGAAAGTATTGATCCCGAATTTTCCCTATATTTTAGTGACACTCATATCATCTAAGGAACATGTTAGTTTAGGGCTACTGGAGTCTCTTTTGATGTTGTCTCCAAGTTGGCACTGTAAACCAAGCGAAACAATTGCGGCGGAATATTGCGGAAGTCTCAGCGGAACCTTCCGCCAAACCAAAGGGCCGCACCTCTAATGTTCTACCTTCCCGGTATTTTGACACTTGAATCCCGCTTATCTTAGGAGATCTTGTGGTTGTTGTCAGTGCGGTGACTCAATACATTGTAACCGGCTGTTACACTTAACCCTAATAGATTGTTCCTTATATATGGTTGTTTTCCCATTAAAATCATTTCTAAGGCATGATCGTTTCATATATCAAGGACTTATTACTAACACAGCAATTTAATAAATCCATACATGGAATAGATATCTCAATCATTGTAATATAATTTATCGGGGTATCAACAGGTTTAAATCCTAATAAAGAAAGGTTTTGAAATAACCCCCTCCTAAAGTCAATAGACCTTTAAAATCCATAAAACCAACACCAACCATCCACCTTCATCAAAATGGCTTCTCATTCTAGTAAAGACACTGCTGCTAGTGGAGATGATAACAATAGCCATATGAGTTTCGACTCTCTTCCTTCAGATATTGATGAACGGTACCATCAACGACATCCTTCCCTTGAAGGGCAACTGGAACTATTAGAATACGATTATCATCAGCATGGCCATCATGAAGTGCCCTTAGACCTTCGAACTGTCACCAGTGAAGCAGTATCTCGACTGTTATCAAGGATTCAATCCCAACCGTCTACTAATCGTCCAAATCCACCAGACTCAACAGATCTGTCAAATCCTTCTGAATCAAATCAACCAGCTGAAAAGCTTAATGTGATAGATTCAAGGAATGATTCCAAATATGACAGGTTCTCTAATAATACTAAAATGGTTTGTTTAGCAATATCTGCCCTGTCAGGATTCTTAGCACCATTATCATCATTAACTATATTACCAGCCATACCTGAAATTGCTAATCAGTTCAACACAACTGAAGAAATTATCAATGTTTCTAATGCGGTGTATTGTATCTTCATGTCATTATCCCCATGCTTATTTTCTCCTTGTAGTGATATTTATGGTAGAAGACCAATGTTCCTATTTTGCGGGGTGTTACTTTGTATTTCATCAGCCTTGGTAGCGGTGTCTCAGAATTTGGCTATGTATTATGTATTTAGGTGTACGACAGCGTTATTTGGGACATCATTTTTCAGTTTTGGGGGTCATATTGTGGGAGATATTTACCATCCTACCCAAAGAGGAAGAGCTATGGCTTCATTGGTAGCAGGAGCTCAAATAGGGACCGGATTAGGTCCAGTTATAGGAGGTATTATAGTTACTTATACCAGTTGGAGAGTTATTCTTTGGGTTATGACCGGAATTTCAGCCACAGTTTTGATAGTGGCCATATTCTATTTACCAGAGACTTCAGTTAGAACTCAACACTCAATAATTTTAGAACAAGCTAGAAAGACTAATCCTCATAAAAAATTCGTATTTGTTCGGTTCAATCCTTTGAAAATCATGTCAGCTTTAAAGTTCCCCAATTTATCCATTGATGGTTTTATTACTATCGCCACTCTTTATACCATGTTTACGTTACAAACTCCCATTAGAGCCGTATTACAACCAAGATTCCATCTAACTTCTCCATTATATAGTGGACTATTTTATTTGGCTCCAGGAATGGGATATGTTACCGGAAGTTTCATTGGTGGTACTTTGGCTGACCGGGTGGTGAAAAAATATATTAAGAAAAGAGGTAGAAGAGTCCCAGAAGATCGTCTTCGAGCCTTGTTAATTCCTATTGGTATCCTTTATCCTGTGAGTACATTGATTTATGGGTGGTGTGTTCAATATGCTAAAGGAGGCATGGCTGTTCCTATAATCTTCTTATATATTGGTGGAGTAGCCCAAACATGTATATTTCCAGCATCTAATGCTTATTGTGTGGATTCGATGCCTGAATTAAAGGGAGATGGAATTGGGAGTAGTTATTTTTCAAGATATGTGGCAGCAGCTATTGCTTCGGCGACGTGTCTTCGAAGTATACAGAACATTGGATTGGGCTGGACTTGTACAATAGCAGCATTTGTTTTGTGGGGAGGATTCGCCTGTGCAGTGATTTTAATTGTATGGGGAGAGAAGATTAGGATTAATGCATTGGTCAAATATGGCCTTCGGCTGAGAGAGGAAGTGGGGAGCTGAACAAGTGGGTGGCAGGGAGAATGAGTCGAGAGGAAACGGGTGTATCTTTCTATGTTGTGTGTGTGTATGTCATAATGTACTATCTTTGTACTAAGAATACCTGACCTGTCAATAGCTGCAAATATCATCGTTGTTGCAAATCTCTGCTTTAAATGATCATCACGTGTGCATGATGGCATTAACAAAATACGCGGTTAATTATCCCGTTTAGGCATCATAACCTGTTATTGTCTTATCTCTCTATCATACCATTATTCTGATTCCCATTTGAACGTCGTTTCAGCCTAACGGCGATAATGTCCATCTCGCTAACCTTATGGGAGGCTACCTACCATCACTCTCTCTTTGTCCCTTGGCCCTTGTCTGTTGTCCCCCCTGTCCAATCATCGCCCGTTCATGTGGTTGCGAACTTTTCCTGATAACAAAAGTTTACCCCAGAACAAGTTATCATATATCATCAAAGCCTTCATCAATTGGCTTATCTAACCGCCCATCCCATTCCTAATTAGTATATAATCCCGCCCAGCCGTTATAAAACCATTCAATCTTGCAACATCAACTCGTAGTCGATTCAAAACTAACAGAATACAAACAAAAACTACCAGGACAAATATGAAACAATCATATGACAAATATGAAATCAATGTGGATATGGGAGAAGGATTTGGACCTTGGAAAATGGGACCTGATGAAGAAATCCTTCCATATGTTGATGTAGCCAATATAGCATGTGGATTTCATGGTGGTGATTTTAACATCATGCACAAAACCGTCAAGCTTTGTAAGCAGCATAATGTTAGAATTGCTGCACATCCTGGACTTCCAGATTTACAAGGGTTTGGAAGACGATTCATTGATATGGATCCTGAAAGTCTATATAATTTAATCGTTTATCAAGTAGGTGCCTTGAAAGGGTTTTGTGATATTGAAGGAGTGGAAATTGAATCTTTAGGTCCTCATGGTCAATTATATTTTACGGCTAGAAATAATGATGCTTGTTTAGATGCTATATGTAAAGCTGCTAAAGATTTGAATCTTCCAATCACTGGTACTAGATCAGAAAAGTTTAAAAAGAAGTATAATGATAGAGGAGTGATTTTACTTGAGAAATTTTTTGCTGATATTGATTGGGATGCTGAAACTGGGAATTTAGCTCATTTCTCTAAATGGACAAAGAAAACCCCTGATCAAGTGGGGGAAAGATTTACTAGAGCTGTCCTTGAAGATAAGGTTGAATGTTATGATGGGAAGGATCATATATTAGAATTTGATGGTAAACCATTTTCATTGGGGATTCATTCAGATTTCCCTGGTGCTCTTGAAAATATTAAAGCTGCTAGAAAAGCTGTAGATGCCATGAATGAGAAATTTGGGTATAAGTGACTGATTAATGTATATGTTGTAATTGTTAGTTCTACTAGTTCTACTAGTTCTACTTCTTTCTCTATGCTAAACTAATAACCATCCCGTTCTCTTTAGCTACTTGAGGCCAAAAGACATGGATTCTACCCTCATCATTCTTTTCCCATATCTTATAAAGTAATTCAATGGCCACCAAAATATTCCCAGATCCAACTCTTTTATGAAGCTCTTTCATAGCATTAATTACCCAATTTCTTACATGAGTGGTCACAGTATCAACCCCAATTATAAATAAGGGGAAAAGTAATGCTGGATCCATCACCGTATTAAATAATCGTTTGATATTATTCATGATTCTCCCCACAAACATGGTGGATTTAATACTTACTGGGGCCACCATATAAACACATTGTCGAATATAAAGTCTAGAAGTATCCTTTAACACTTGAAAGAATAATCGATGATGTTTGATGGTTCCATTTAATACCATCTCTTCTGTAGGTTCCAAGGTTTTACAACTAGCTATTCTTTCTTCTAATCTTTCAGCTTCTTCACATACTTGTTCCAATACCTCCACTTTAGATGACAGAATTAATGTCTTGGATAATTTGAAAATATCCCTATTGATGCTATAAATATTTCTACAAATCCCCATATAAGCTTCCGGAGCATCATCTAAATTGGGATCTACCGCATCAAAATAAAATCCAAGATCTTCATTAGAATCTTCAACTGTTAACAATGATGGAGCTGTCACTTCATGATATAATAAATTATTCTTAAGCCATTTATAATTTTCAGTATCCTTCAAAAGAGTATTATTCTTTAATGCCATTTGGGCCATCCGATAATACATAAACCAATTCGATGAAGTTCCTTTGTTTTCTATTGATATCATAATCATTAATGTGGCAAGAGTAACTTCTACTGGAATTTGATCATGTCCTCTAAGAGTTTTATCTAACAGAAGATGGACTTCTCTTAGTAATCTTTCCTTTAAAATGATAAATCTTTTATCTCCTTTATACTCAAAATGTAAAGTTGCCCATGCTAATAATGCTACTAATACCATGGTATCATGAGCTGCTAATGGTAAATATGTTTGCACTAAAGAATTCGAATGTTTTCGACATACACTAAATGAAGGGGCCATTCTCTCACAAAAATATGATAATAAGATTTCTGCTGATTCAACTGATACAAATTTAGGTAAACTAAATCGATGACCCCAAAGGGAATGACAAATGTTGGTATCATAAGTCAAAAATACTTTTTCACTGGTGATGTTTGGTTTTATGAATGGTTCAGCTGTATGTTCGGGGTTGCCCACCATATTATCTACTGTATCGGTGATGTTTCTATCTGTTTCCAGACTTTCTGAACTAGATTCTCCACTGCTCGAAGAAGACATTTCTGGTCCAAAGCTGGGGTAGATCACATCTTCGCTTCCTATGAGAAGATGAGAAATACTCCAAGGACTGGAGGTAGTAGAAGGGACTGGTTTTTCATTCAAGGTAGAGAGGTCTTTCGGGGACACTAATACTCCGGATGACTGATCTAGAGGATCATTGGAGATGTGATGAATCTGTTGGGTCTGTTGAGTCTGAAGATGGTGTGATATTTGGCGGATTTGTGGAGACACTTGTGTGAGGGAGTGGTTTTGTGTTTGTGGTGATATGTGTGATATAAGCGGCTGTCTGTTTTGGTTTGGTTGTGGTGGGTTTTGGTGTGGATTTTGGTGTGGTCGTGGTGGGTTTGGCTGTGGGTTTGGCTGTGGGTTTTGGTTTGGCTGTGGCGGGTTTGGTTGTGGATTTTGTGGTCGTATGTCACTTGAAAAATGATCATCTAGTGATCCAGGTGGTCCCTGTTGTCCCGGTGGCTGATAACTCATCATCTCCAATGCTGGCTTGATTTTACTCCCTATGTCCTCTCGAGCCTCTCCTGGTGGCACCACATATTTCTCTGTCTTTATACTGTTCCCTCGTAGCATTTGAACCTGCCAAACAATCGAATCTTGGGGATATTCACACCCCAACTTTAATCGAGTACACGCCAGACAAGTAGGCTTAACTCCATCACATTTCTTCTTTCTTCTCCTACACGTAAGACACCCTCCTCTGCTCCTGGTTCTAGTATTCTTCCCAACTGTCGTCATTAAAGCACTAAAATCAATAATGGTCAATTCTCTCTTCCCTTCTTATCATTTATATAAAGATCCTAAAAATATGAGGGTGTTCCAGGTTTTGAACCTTCCACGCCCTTATCATTAAGGTGAGTGAGAAGTAACAAATTTTTGGCACCAAAAATAAAGTTTGAAAAAAAAAAAAAAAGAAACCAATTTACCTTTTACCTTTCAAAACCCTTTAACTAATTTGAAAGCTTACAACCATTGCATAAATAAATTTCTTTTTGTAATTGGTTCTCCAGGGGCTGAATTAAGGAGGCTTGGAATGGCGAAGAGAGACATGGGTGGTTTATAGAGTAAAAGAAAAATCGTAGAAATGGGTATTCTCTAGTAAAAATGGATGCAAAAAAGCTACTATTCATTCACTGTAATACAACAAGGGTCTCATCGGGTGAAACCAACGCTCTTTCGGTAACCAACACCTGCATAACTTTATAATTCGGGAAGGTTTGAGGAATTAATATAGGGATTTCGGTTTTCATGGCTTCTAACACAATAGCAACAGTTCCTGGCTTAACAATGTCACCAGGATTGACGTGTATTTTAAACACGGAAGCGGTCATTGATGACTTTAATGGAATTCCATCCAACACTTGAATTTTTTCAGGTTGACAAGTCTGAGATTGCACTTTAAGTTTTTCTTGTTCTAGCTCTGCTTCCCATTTAGCTTTTAGCTTATTGTCTTTGCGTAAGAGATTAGCAGCTGCTTCTGATTGACGTATTCTTAATGATGTTACTTCAGGTTTTACTGATTGCTGAAATTTATAGTATTCGGCCACATCAAATGTAGTGATTTCTGGAGTTAAATGATATCTTCCAATTTGATTTAGTTCATTTAATTCATCGAGTTGTTCATTGGTTACTTCATAGAATTCTACTTGATCGAATGGTTGTAAGAACCATGGTAAATTGTTTTCTCGAAAATTAGCTCTCATGGAATAAGTATCCCAAAAGGCATGACGAAGACCTATTCCCCATAACATGTATCCACCCGGACCATCTACAGCTCTCATTCCTTGAACTACACTTCCAGTAGTGACAGATCCAGCTGGACCTGAAGTTCTAGGAGGATTATATTTTCCAGAAATAAAGCTCTTACGAGGATCGAGATGGACCATTAAATTAGAAGCACAAAGAAATGATACTGCTAAAATCACTTGAGGACTGTTGAATGCTCTCCTTTTGAACTCCTCGATGGTATCAATACAACTTGATTCCATTACATATTTCAAATTGCTGGGTAAATAAGCTGCGTAAGGTCTTTGGGTCTTGATATATCTGGTGATGGTTTCATCGATTAATGGATGATTCATAGAAACTGGAAGTCTATACTTTCTGGATGGGATTTGTAAGTTACTTTCAAAAGAAATGGTATTATCAAGGTCAATGATCAAGTTGATAATCACAGATCTAGGTAAAACCATTGGTTCAAAAAATATCGTCAATGATCCATTAGCTGGTTCAATTCTTAGGAGTCCTCTATTTTTAAGGGATTCTGCAAGATCAAGATTCATCTTATAAAGTCTTGCACAATTAGAAAGGGAGAATGTAGTTACACCATGGTCAATAATCATGGCAGACTCTCCTGCTTGTCTGATATTAATCAATGGGAATCCTGGTTGTTCATCTCTATGATATATGATCACGTCATCACTGGTAGTTGGTTGATATTCTATTAACTTATCATTGAAACTAATGGTATTATCTTGTGGTAATGAACTAATCAGCTGTAAATATTCTCTTCTGAGCTGTTTCAATTTAAGAGCATCTTCATAAGTAATGTTCTCAAATTTGACTTTAGTTCCTACTTTAGCTTGACCTAATTTCCACCAATCAACTTCTATTGGAACTATAGGACATACAAATCCACTCAAGGTTATCCCATCGGGGCCTGCTACAACTGTGTTATCAGCTACAGTACTTAATCCTCTATTGGGATAAATATATTCAATGATGTTGGAAGGGTTATTTCCTCCATCTCCACCATTTGACCTGGAAAATACACATTTTGGTCCATCCAAAGCTATGGATCCTCTGGTGGTATTAGGATTAATCTTATACTCATTGTCATAAAGAATAGACCTTCCTTCATTACCCATGATCTCTTCTGAACAGTGAGGGCCATTCAAGCATCTTATGGACCATACTCCATCATGAGGTTCTTGAGGGACCAAACAACTTGGTAATTTATAATTGATCCGAACCTCAGACACCAATTCATGCTCTGGTAAAGAAATACAATCACCAGTTAAAAATTTACGACCTTGATATCCACCGATGTTTAATCCTGGAGTAGTACTCTTAGATCCAAGATATGGGGCTATGTTTGGTAATCCTCCTCTGATAGACAAATAAGCTTTGTCTGACAGGTTAGAGCAAGCTTTTCCTATTTCTACCCTGGCACCTGCTGGTATTGATAATGAAGTCCACATTGGTTGTTCTTTCCCGTTGATCTTAAATTCAAATTTGGATCCACATAAAGCAATGGTAGCTGATTTATGAAACCATAATTCCGGGCCAATGAATATGAATTCTAATGCTTCAGTTCCTAACTCATTTCCTACAATTCCATTGGCAATTTGAAAAGAAACTTCATCAAGTGGTCCACTTCTAGGAATTCCTCCATTCATATGAATTCTTCCTGGATAATCTTGAACGGTAGTTAAAGCCCCACCAGATACAAATTCTAATAATGTAGGAGTGAATTCAAACGTATCAAGCATATTAGTCAAAGTAAGGCCTGATCTGAATTTTTCATCATTAATGATACTAGCACAATATTCAATATTATTAGGTGGCCCAAGAACCTTAATTTCTTTCAAGATGGTTATAATTCCTTCAATGGCTTCATTTCTTGAAGGAGCCCAAATCATTAATTTCCCCAATAAAGGATCGAAAAATGGAGTGATTGTTGTCCCGGTTTGGATCCAATGATCAAATCGAACTTTATAAGTTCCATTCGTGTTCATCCTTTCCACAAGTTGAAGCACTCCAGGAGACGGAGCAAATCCTTTGATGGGATTTTCAGCATAAATTCTAGCTTCAATAGAATGTCCTTGAGGTTGCGGCCATCCATCCTGTTCAGGTTTATACCCTCCTAAGTCATATAACATGTCTTGAGGGATACCTTTCTCGCCAGATAATTCGAAATCAGCTTGTAATAACATCAAAGTGACAAGATCAACATTGTAAGTCAATTCTGTGATCCCATGTTCTACTTGAAGTCTGGTATTCATTTCTAAGAAATAAAACTCTCCTGTTAAATTATCCACCAAAAATTCTATGGTACCAGCAGATTTATAATCTACAGAAGTAGCTAATCTATGAGCACAAGATGATAGTGTTTGGCGTAAATTGATATGACATTCTTGCAGAACAAATGGTGATGGTGACTCTTCAATCACTTTTTGGTGTCTTCTTTGAATAGAACATTCTCTTTCTCCTAGCACTATCACATGACCCATTCCATTTCCAAACACTTGAATTTCAATATGACGACCTTGTTCCACATACTTTTCAAGAAAAATGGAATCATTTTTGAATAAGGTAGAACTTCTGCTTTTCACTTCAACCAAAGCGTTAGCCACTTCTGATTCACTTCTACATATCTTCATACCAACCCCTCCACCACCTGCTGATGCTTTCAATAGCACTGGATATCCAATACGAGAAGCTTCTAATTGAGCTGTTTCCACATCATTAATCAATCCAGTTCCTGGGACTATTGGGACCTTAGCTTCCATAGCTAATTGTCGAGCAATATGTTTAAGTCCAAACCTTTCAATTACTTCTGGGGATGGACCAATGAATAATATTCCCTCCCTTTCTAACTGGTGAGCAAACTCATGATTCTCACTTAAGAATCCATACCCAGGAATGATCCCATCAGCTTTTGACTTTTTGGCAATATCAATAATATTCTCAGTATCAATATAGGCCAGGGATCCAGTCCCTGAAAGTAAATAAGCTTCATCAGCTTGAGTAACATGAGGAGATTTTGCATCATCTTTTGAAAAAATTGTGATTGAAAAGATCGAGTTCTTCTCACATGCTTGGATGATTCTACAGGCGATTTCACCTCTATTAGCGATCAAAACTCTTTTCAATCCTTTAAAACCCAACTTTGTAGTCATATTTATAATGAATTAATTTAGGTTTCCGAAGAAGAATTCCAACACAGAATCAGCGATTCTGACGGTTGAAAGTTTAATTTCCCTGAAATAATGATAACTTTAATAGAAAAGAATTCTATTCAAGTCAAAGTACAGAAATTGGAAAGTAGGAAAGGAAGTAGGAGCAAGGAGAGGGTGTAAAAGGATTAGGTGGTTATATGTACCTTTTTATTATTAGAACCAAGGGGTGTATCAGCATGAAAAGGAGAAACCATTGAGGTGCGTCATAATAAGTTTACTCATATCAGTTGCTTCAGAAGCCGGTGCGATGAGCATCTCGTTATCTCTAACATTTCTGAATCAGGAAAGCTTAGCGCTGGTAGTAGACGCAATCGAATTCCTGGTGGATGTAAAACAGATGTAATCACCGAGATCTTATCATGAGAGGTTTTTACTGAATAGGGCATCATATCCGTACCCCTCCCTTCCGCCGGATTTTGGTTTATTTTCACTATATACTCTCCCCTGGTCTATATGCTTAAGCCCTATCCAATTGAGTCTTGGTACTATACAATCCCAACTTACTCAATGTCAAGCTTGTATCACTCCCATAGCCTTCCAATGAATTCATCAGCAAATCACCATTCCAATAATCAGCATACACTTTACACATTGGTAACCCAAGTCCTAATTTGAACTCGTGGGGCCGGGTAATCAATTTTTCTAAAGTGGACTTTTTATGTTTAGTAGAAGATTGTTGATTAATATCACCAATTGTGGTTTCATTCAAAGAGTTTAAATAATTATTATTGGAACTCTCACTAGCCACGTCATTACCAACATTGGCAGTTAAATGAGATTTATCAATTACTGATGAACCAGCAGCAGTAACTTTCAAATTGGAGTATAATTGTAATCCGGGGATTCTATGAAAATTAGCTAATGATTTTCTAGCAAATTCAGGATTCTTCCCAAATGACCAGATATTAGAGAGTTTATCATGATTGATTCCTCCCCCTTCGTCACTAATTCTAAAAGTGATTTGTCTGGATGTATCAATGATGGTAATTTTGATGGGTGGAAGTTTTTTAGAGGTCTTAGTTCCATGTCTTTTAATGGTAGCTTCATAACTATTCCTTAAGATTTCTCCAAACAAGTAATATAAATGAGGTTTCATAAATGGAAATGATACACCAGTATCACCATCAATTTCCAAATCTGGCATATTCTTAACATTAGGATAAATATTAATCATTGAATTTTTCACCAACTCAGCAACAATATTTAAATGAGTCACTGCATGACAATCATCAAACATTTCACCAATATAATCAGGTGGTTTAGTAACTTGAGGGGATAACTGATAATTTTCAGTTAATGATAAGTGTTCTTCTACAATGACTCTTCTACTGATTCTAGACCTTATCATCGAACTCATTAATTCATCTAAATTATGTTGAGGGAAATTTTGTAAAATAGAAATTTCAAGAGCTCCCATCATTAAATGGGATAAATTAAACACATGATCATCTAATAATACTGACAAATTTTCACAAAATTCATCATTTTCTTTCATATTGGTGATTTTTTTCATCTTTCTAAATGCATTAAACAGATGATAATAACTCTCATAAATTTGACTAAAATGGAAATTGTTAACGATTCCAAATGGTAAAGTTTGTAAATCTCTAATCTTGATAGCCAATCTTATGGGTAATTCTAACCGAACAAAGTTAGCACTATTCAAAATCTTTTCTTTATTCAATTTCTTCCCGTATCCAGCTAATTGTCGTAATGACACTGGATGGGGTCTCTTGTTCAGATAATTCATTAGCACTTCATTCTGGAAGAAATGCTGAGGGTTTAAGATACTACTGTAGTTTGGATAAGGTCCTAAGTTCTCTAAGTATTTGGCGATTTCTTGTTTGTTAAATTCTGATAAGAAATCTTCGTCAATGTATGAATAAGGAGTTATATCTGACATGTAAGAGTCAGAGGTACTGTTACTGGTGCTGGTGGTGCCGGTGGTTTTCAATCTGATTGTTTGGGAAGTCATGGGATTATTTATCAGAATGTATGTTTTTGTGATAGCCGTGGGGCTATATTTGGGTTTTATCCCCGTATAAATACATCTATGGATCATTATTCACAACGTTATTCACAGGGTTTATGGGGTTTGAGATTCTTGAACAATTAGTTTGAAAAAATCAGAGTGGTGAGAGTTCGCGAGCTTTTGGGTTAAAGAACAGTACGATGGGGTGAGATGTTTTCGTTTGCATATGGTGCGATTGAGTGGGTACTATGGGCTTGTTGGTGGGCTTGTTGGCACTGTGACACATCTGGTTCATCATTATAGTCATGAACCACAGTTGTCAGAGTAATAGTCATGAACCACAGCTGACAGGGTAATGAGCACTGGTTTATGAGCGAGTTGTTTCTTCACAAATTGAACACTAACTCTTCTCTTTTGCAAAGGTGTTTCCGGTCTGTGATTCTGGGTTAGCAAGAATAAGAGCAGGGTGTCACAACATTAGGTTCCCAATTCTGTAGATTAGCTTATAAATAATGTATTAAGAGCCAGTTAAAGGACTTAGGGAGTTCAAGAACACCGTGGTAGAATTGTATGTCTCAATGGGACAGTAGCTTACACATACTGATTTATCATCATCCTCTTGAATTAATATCTGGTGATTTGGATTGATATCTGGTGATAAAACTTCAAAAGGATTATAATATATGATCCTGATTAGACCCATTAGCTTCCCCGTATTGTTGTTGTCTCATAAAAAACGTAGTTAGAGGGAATTAGTTTTTGCAGCAATTTTTCTTTTCCTCTTTCTTATCAAGATTTTTTTTTTCTCGTCAAGCGGAACCCTCTTCGTGAGTTTTGGTGTCATAGCCTTTGGAAGGTGAAAACATGACTGTTTTCGACTCATAAAAGATAAAATGCCTACCTATCCAGTAACTTCTTTTTTAAGCCTTCCTTATAATCCATGCTTTCTTGTACCCTATTAGTTCCTGAAGCTTGAAACATTTGAACAAATTATGAGAATTACGTCCCCCTTGACAGACTCTACAGTCTCATTCTACAATCTGTTGTGTATGTTTAGAATAGACAGATTTCCCTAAATATCTTGTCGTTCTTGGTCACTATTACACTCTCCTTGTGATTGCCGTAGTTGATGGGTCTTTTGATAGTTCATAAGTCCTCTTAGTCTTATTAATTAATTACCTTTTCCCCTTGGCTGTAAGTGAAGTCAAATCTCATGCACCCCAGATTATTTTTTATTTTGCGAAGCAGCATAAAAAAGGAAAACCTGTTAAAACTTGAAACCATGAATATTATGGGAATTGGAGTTAATTGGTTTTCCATCTGACCAGTAATAAGGCCCTAATAGTTGTGGTTGTATTATTTGGACCAATTAGTATCTGTTCAGTCCTCAAGGTGCCAGATTTGGGGATTTACTTTATTTGGACTACGCTCCATAATAGTATCTCAATATTCAGGATCAATTCTGATGGATCATCAGATTTATCAAAAGCTTTCTTATTAGGGATACACCTTCTTCTTATTGTTATTATTGATATTCTTTTTCTGTCTGTTGTGCTTGTTGTCCTTTCCAAAAAGGTGTTAGGGTTGTATGGGAGGGACAGTATCTGGAAATCAGTCAAGCTATTGTTATCTGGGTATATATCTGAAAATCTGAATATCTGAATATCATGTTTCTGAAACTTTTTGGTTATCTGAAAGCATCTTGGC
The DNA here is from genome assembly GCA_030583035.1 of Yamadazyma taylorii. Lineage (NCBI taxonomy): Eukaryota > Fungi > Ascomycota > Pichiomycetes > Serinales > Debaryomycetaceae > Yamadazyma > Yamadazyma taylorii. Next base: position 323,373 of record JAJMHJ010000015.1, on the reverse strand, counting down.
TATCTAAAGCATTTTGGTTATGTAAACCATCTTGGTTATGTAAAACATCTTGGTTATCTAAAACATCATGGTTATCTAAAATATCTTGGTTATCCGGAATAATCTTTACAGTCTGTTGGCACTCTTTAGAACCAGTACAAGCTTCTTATTAGTCTTCAAATCAACAGTCAATATTAAACTTCTTCAAATGAGTCCCAGGCCTCCTAGTTTTATGGGACTCCAGGTAGAACAAGTATGGATATTTTGGACATTTTAGTATTCATCCTGACTCAACAAAGTTCTGGAAATTTTCCTATTAATAGGAATTATGGTAAGAAGGTCTTCACCATTATTAGAGATTCATCAGTGCCGTATTTCCCTCTTCAATGTCCAACATCCTTCAGTCTACAAGGATCTGCATTAAACAAATGGAAAAGGTTTTTAAAAGAAACCTTTCTTCTCCTGAGACGTGTTTGTTAAAGAGTCAATGGTGTTAAGTGAATACAGTATATATCAACGGGTGCCAGTAACAAGCCTTTGGGGTCTTAAAAGCCCTTGGAGCTCTAGGACTTTTGGGCTAATAAAAACCCTGGAATCATACTTAAGCTATCCGTCCTCCCACTTCAATACTGCTTGAAGGACAATATCAAAAATATAAGAATTCAATATTCAAGTAGCATAGTTCCTGTTAACTTGTATATCCTGAGTCTCAAAGGTGCAAACCCTTTCTTTCCTGTTAAAGGATGAAAAGATTCTCGGATTTTTATTTATACACTAAACAGAGTGGCTCCAGAGGCCAAAATCTTTGGTGACGATAGCAACACCCGATCTCCCCCTTCCAAAAAAAAAACGAAAGCTCTAACTCTCCAACTACAAGTAACAAGAAAAGAATGGTAGAGGTGGTAGAAGAGTTGATTAAAAGTGGTAAGGAAATAAACCCGATTTTAAAATCATCAAGATTAAATATAAAAATATCACATTCAGTTAAGAAAGGCTAGTTAAATTATCAAGTCTCTGATATCAGTAATTAATAAAAGGCATCATTAAAATGGCTGCAAGTTTCCTTTTACCAAAACAATCATTACGAGTAATTTTCCCGGTGTAAAATTCCATTAATCTTTCCATCGGTGAAATCCTAGGTGATCCATGAGCTTATTTATTTTTCTCGTAACTAGTACTGTTTACCTTTAAAAACACTAATAACCATTATTACTAGGGAATATTGTGTCACGTGATGTATTACGAGTTTTTTTGCGATTGATTTTTCCCATAAAATTTTCCAACTCTTCTAAATTCGGTTACTAGGTCAGGCAAAAAATCTGGGGAAAGATTTTCTTTTCCGGTTGTAAGAGGTACAACACGAGACACACTAATAAATCTGGATAACCCTTTCCTCTTCCCCACCTCTACATTATAACAGATCAGACCTTTGTGTGAAGATTCATGACCTAAAGCTCAAGCCCATATAATACCCAAGCTCAAGCCATGGGACACCAGGTCATGTAACACAACACCACATCTAAATCACCATCCGATTAAAATCCCCAATGTATTCTCTTTCAAAGCCATCTCAGCTTCACGTATGCAACCCCCATCTCCCCCACGCCCTTTGATACATATCGCCCCTCCTTTCATGGACTCTCCCCATACTGCAAATCATATCGGTTATCTTTCTCTCCACCTTGAAAACCCTCCCCCCAAAACGTCAACTCAATTGAAATTATAATGAAGGAAAAATCTGCGAGCCAAAACACCAGAGAGGCCCACCCCCGCAACCAGGATTTTGTAGATCGATTCTCCCACCTTGAAATTAATTAATTCCCATTCAGGACCTATTGAGTAAATTACTATAAATACAAGACAATATCACCCATCCTGCAAAGAATGAATAAATTTCTGAACTATCAAAAGTTGTAATCATGGAAGATAGGGAAAAAAAATTAGAGGTTGCTCATTTAGAAGACGCTTCAGATAATTCATCCTTCAAACAAGAGTTAGGAAGAACTGCTTTTGTATTAGAAGATGCTAAAAATGCTACCCAAGCAGAACATGAATTATCTTTACTGGACGCTATAAAATATCATAAAAAGGCCTGTTTTTGGGCGGTGGTGCTTTCCCTTACCATTATTATGGAAGGTTATGATAATATTTTAATTTCCAGTTTTTATGCTTATCCAACCTTTCAAAGAAAATATGGGGAACCTACCGGGAATGTTGATGAAAACGGAGACCCAACATATGAGTTAGCAGGGCGTTGGCAATCAGCTTTAGGAGCTGCTGCTAATGTTGGTACAATTTTTGGGGTATTTGCTAATGGTTATTTAACAGAAAAATTTGGTCATAGACATGTCATTATGGCATCATTGGTAGTTATGTCAGGATTTATTTTCATTACATTTTTTGCTCCTAATGTTCAAACATTGTTAGCAGGACAAATTTTATGTGGGTTACCATGGGGGGTATTTGCTACTATGGGGCCTACTTATTCGTCCGAAGTGTGTCCATTAGCATTAAGAGGTTATTTGACTGCTTATGTAAATATGTGTTGGGCTATTGGACAATTCATTGCTGCTGGGGTATTACAAGGATTAGAATCTAATAATACTCAATGGGGTTATAGAATCCCTTTTGCCGTTCAATGGGTCTGGCCAATTCCTTTATTTATCTTCACCTTTTTAGCACCAGATTCTCCATGGTGGTTAATTAGAAGAGGTAGAGAGGATAAAGCTGAAGCTGCATTAAGAAAATTGTGGTCTAAAGAGGTTCATCATAAAATCCCTAATCAAATTGCTTTAATGGTTCATACTAATGCTTTAGAACAAGCTCAACAAAACACTAAAGCTGATGATGAAAAAGGGTGGAAAGGTTATCTTCAATGTTTCCAAGGAACTAATTTAAGAAGAACTGAAATCGTTTGTGTTGCATTTGCTGGTCAAATTTTATCCGGTTCATCTTTTGCTTATTCTCCTTCATATTTCTTTTCTCAAGCTGGATTAAATTCTGCTGATGTTTATAAATTAAATTTAGGGGTTACGGGGATTTCCTTTACTGGTTGTGTTTGTTCATGGTTCTTATTAAATAGATTTGGTAGAAGAACCATTTATTGTACTGGTTACTTCTTCTTAGTCTTATTGTTATTATTAATTGGGATCTTAGCATCTCCTGAACAAAATTCTAGTTTACAATGGGCTCAAGCTGCTTTAACGATTATTTGGGTAGCTACTTATGCTAGTACTATTGGTCCTTTAGCCTTCACTATTGTATCCGAAATGAGTGCTACAAGATTAAGAGCACAAACAGTAGCATTGGCTAGAAATAGTTATAATATTTTTTCATTGGTATCCCAAGTTGTTGAACCTTATTTAATTAATCCTGGTGAAGCTAATTTAAAAGGTAAAACTGGGTTTGTATGGTTTGCTACTGCTTTACCAACTTTTGTTTGGGCTTTTTTCAGATTACCTGAAACTAAAGATAGAACTTATGAAGAGTTGGATATGTTATTTGAAAGAAGAATCAGTGCAAGAAAATTTGCTCAAACTGAAATTGATATTCCATCTACTGAACTTGATAAAGAACAAGATTAGGTAGCTGTAGTTAATGATATGTAGTGTTACGGTACAAAAAAAAATGCAGGAAAAATAATTGGTTTTATGTATGATATACGTCGATGTTAGTAGGAGCAAGAGTAGTTTTGGTGATTGGTGATTGGTGGTTGGTGGTTGGTGATTGGTGGTTGGTGATAGTGTGATGGTTGGTAGTAATTGCACCCGTGTTAACAGGAAATGATCCCTCCCCACTTTGCACTATTTTTTTTATTTTTTTTTTTTTTTATGTATTCGGTGCCTTTTATTGACATTTAGATTAACAGAGGTGCAGATGGCTACTGTCATCTATCACTTATACATGTCAAATTGGTTGCCAAGAGGTAGGCTTGTTATCAAAAATATAGAGCCATCCGCCTTTCTTGTTACCATCTCTCAAACGGGGGTCCTATTTTTTATCCCTTCTCCCCGATCATACTAATGTTGCAAATCTTTAAAATCCCTTTCATCATATGGTCTGAGTGGGTCCTGGGGTCCTTCTATACTATGTTATGAGTCTAATATATATTTCATCTCCTCACATTAGTTTATTGCTCCAGTCCCTTACTAGTTTAATTCGAGCGAGATTCTTTTCGGTGATTAGAGGCAATTACGAGTTTCCGTTTTAGTATATGAACCTTATGGGGTATTAAGTGAAGAAGTGAAGAGATAATTTAAACTCTTGTTAACTTGTCAATCTCTTTAACTAATTGTATTTATTGCTTGCTATAAACTCAAGTCATCATATAATCTAAACTCTGTTAATCTCTCTCTCTCTCTCTCTCTCTCTCTCTATGTATGAGCTTCCAATAAATTCTCTACAACTCCGTTAACACCAACATTAGCAAATTTAGCATTCATTAATACTTGTAAAACTTTCTTTACCCCAATACTTAATGCTGGCTGGTCATGTGATTGGAAGGAATTTAATTGATTTAAGATTTCCATTCTTTCATTAGGACTCATAAATTCTATTTGATCCATAATAATTTGTAATTCATTTAATGAGGTGATTGGTTTAATTTCAACCGTTTTAGTGAAATTATCAATTAAATTCATGGTTTTTAAAATTGAATATTGTGAGGTGGTAGCCAAAATTAATAATCTTCTACCATTTGGAGGATTTCTACTTAAATAAACCATCAACATTTGTAAAATATCATTAGAAAATCTAGGGCCAATTGGTACATAGTTAATAATACTTTCAATTTTATCAATAATTAACACATTTAAAGGAGATTTATATAAATCTCTGAATAAACTATCAATAGCATTTATTTTCATTAATTCATTCATTCCCACTAATAATTCCCCACTTAAGATTTTAATGAATGGGAATTTTGATTCTAAAGCAATTTTAGTGGCCATAGCCGTTTTCCCAACTCCAATTTTCCCATGAAATAATATACTGATTAATCTTTCATTATCAGAGTTTGATACCTCATTAATATAAGATTCACCAATTGATAAAATCTTATTGATGTTATCATTATAATGAATGATTCCATAAGGAATATTTTCAGTTAAATTATCTTCATTGACCCCAAAAGCTGGTTTAATTTCATTTAAAGCATTTTCAAAATGAATCCATTCTAATTTCATTTTATCAATACTTTCATCTACTTTAGCTAATGAATCTGATTTTGTAAAGTTATTAATAGCAAATGAAGTAGCTGAATTAACTAACCCTTCTAATTCGGCTCCTGTGAAATTTTTAGTCAATTTTGCAAGTTTATGGAAATCAATATCATCACCTAATAAATTATTACCCTTCATTTTTTTGGTATGAATTAAAAGAATTTCATATCTACCCTTTTCATCTGGTAAAGCAATTTCAATTTGAATTTCAAATCTACCAGGTCTTAATAAAGCATTATCAATCAAATCTAATCGATTGGTCATCCCAATAATTAAAATATTATTTAATTGATCAACCCCATCCATTTTAGCTAATAATTGATTAACTACATTATCACCCACACCACTACCATCAGATTTATTATTACCTCTTTGTTTAAATACTGAATCTAATTCATCAAATATAATGATATGTAAATTCGAATTTTCACCCTTTTGTTTATATTCAACTTCTGCATCTTTAAATAAATTCCGAATATTTTCTTCGGATGCACCAACAAATTTACTCAACATTTCAGGTCCATTAACAATCTTTGGTTCTTTAACATTTAACATTTTCCCGATTTGTCTAGCAATTAAAGTTTTCCCCGTACCGGGAGGTCCATATAATAATAACCCCTTAACATGTCTTAACCCTAATTTATCAGCTAAATCAGGACTAATAATTCTTGAGGCAAAAGCTCTTCTAAATATTTGTTGAAATTCATTATCTAACCCCCCAATTCCTAAAGAATCTAATTTAAAATCAGGATTGATGATTGGATTAGATCTTGGGGCATTGGATACTTTAGATTTAGCATTAGAATCTTTTAATAAATTGATGATTGAATTTTCATGGGGATAGAAATTAACATCGGATTGATTGGTTAAAATCCCTTTAGCCTCAATCGATGAATTAAAGTCCATGGTTTTCCCCGTCAAATCCATCACTTGAATAGAATTAACTAAAATCGAATAGAATTGTCCTTTAAAATCCATAATAATTGATTGACTTGGTTGTAAGATTTGATTGGAATAATTGGCTAAAAATTGATTAATCAATTCATTATGATTGATTGGTTGGGAATGACTCTTAGATCTTGATCTGAAATCAATTAATAATTCAATCGATTTGATGTAGATCAAATTATTATTAAAATTATTCAAATTAAAATTACCAACATTAATAGTTTGATTCAAGGACCATTTCCCCCATAACCGGACATTTCCTGCTAATCCTAGAGTACCAGGTTTAACTTGTGGATCCCTAGTTAATGAGTAAACAAATAGATCATCTAAAATGACATAATTGATATCGGAAGGAATATCATTAGGATTAACTGCTAACGTGTTAGAAAGAGCAATGGAATTGGAGGGACAATTGTCGACTTTGAACTGTTTTTTGAAGGGTTTGGAAGGTGGTTGGTTATGATTAATGGTAGGATTACCAGGAGAAGGGTGATTAGACACCTTGTGGAAACCAAATTTCTCCATATTAGAATAAGTATGTATGAGTTTGGTGAGTTGTACAAGTGAGTTTTTTAGTTTAGATTTGGTTTAATTCGCGACGACGAGGCAAGACCATTAGCCAGGTCGCACTATTTAGCCAGGTCGCACTATTTGGAGTGGTGACGAGGTGTGGCACTGGGATACTCGTCGCACAATAGTGGTGATTGCTACGTGGGTGTAGTGTAATTGTTAATGGTGTAAGGGTTAAATTTTAGTGCGGTCTGCCGGGGCCGGTCGGGGGTGGTCGGGGTCTATCGGGGTTATCTTGTTACTACAACTCCAGTAACTACAGCAACTACAAGTACCTATTCACTGCAATCATTATCCAAGGATTCTATAACCACTCTCCATTTCTCTCCCTTTCGCTTCCCTTTCCCTTCCCTTCTCTTCCCTTCATCCCCTTTCAAACTATCCCCTACCAACCTAACCCCTACCAACCCATCAGACAGGCCCCTATTCTGAAATGTTGCAAAAAATTCCAAGCCCTCAAACCGTTTGGTATTCCCACACCCTACTTACTTAAGCAAATGTCTTAAAAAACTGTGGCGCTCAATCCAAGCGGCCATCCACCTCCATTCACCTCCATTCACCTCTATTCACAATAGTTTAATCTGTTAATATAATAATGTTAACACTACTCTCTAATTGATGGGTATACTCTTCCATCCTTCCTTCCTTCCATCCTTCCATCCTGTCGTCCCTGTCGTATCAGTATCCCTACCCCCAAACACACGTCCCCTTCACTCTTCATCCTAAACCAGTATCCCCCTCTCAGCCGTAACCCCCTACTTAACCCAATTGAACCCCTAACACCTCCCTGGTCTTGAAGGTTCCTTAAGGGCAACCCTTGTGGTCGTTCCCTAAAGGTGGCCCTCCAAATGGTGGCACAATCCCGACAACCCAAACGTCCAAAACTGTGGCGTTACCCAATCGGCCATCTCATTCTATCGAATCGGCCAATAAAAGCTTGTGTAAACGCCACGACCTATACCGATTACAAACTAAATCACATTCTAGAATCCTTACCGAAAAACTATAAATTACAAGCAATCTGCCCCCCATTCTTTTAATTATTCTCTCACTTCTAAGAATTTATATTATTATTTTTCTTACCCACCCCTTATAGATAATTGATAGATCACATTATAATGGTTGCTCAAATTCAAAAACCTGCTCCAACTTTCAAAAAAACTGCCGTAGTTGATGGAACTTTTGAAGAAGTTTCATTAGAACAATATAAAGGTAAATGGGTTTTATTAGCTTTTATTCCATTAGCTTTTACCTTTGTTTGTCCAACTGAAATTGTTGCTTATTCCGATGCTATTAAGAAATTCACTGATAAAGATGCTCAAGTATTATTTGCTTCAACTGATTCTGAATATTCTTTATTAGCTTGGACTAATGTTGCTAAAAAAGATGGTGGTTTAGGTCCAGTTAATATTCCACTTTTAGCTGATACTAACCATAGTTTATCTAAAGACTACGGTGTTTTATTAGAAGATGAAGGGGTTGCCTTAAGAGGTATTTTCTTGATTGATCCAAATGGAGTTTTAAGACAAATTACTATCAATGATTTACCAGTTGGTAGATCTGTTGAAGAAAGTTTAAGATTAGTTGATGCTTTCCAATTCACTGAAAAATATGGGGAAGTTTGTCCTGCTAACTGGCAATCTGGTTCTGAAGGTATTGATCCTTCTAACTCTAAGAAATACTTTTCTAAACTTGAATAAGTAGGTTAATATATAAGAGATAAGATTACGTGGTTAATTGGTGGGGTGTAAGGGTTTGTAGAGAGTGGCATGGTGTCATGGTGACATGGTGACATGGTGATAATGGTGACAATGGTGACAATGGTGACGTGGTGATCTGATGACCTGATGATCTGGTAGTGTGAAAGGTGGGTCAATGGTATTAGGGGTTAGACTACTGGTGGTGAATATCAGCTATCATGGTTCGAAAAATCCTCGGCCCATTAGGAGTCTGAAACCGTTGAGGTGCGCGTATCTTATCATTTGAGCAACCATCTGCTACCACTCCTACCACTCCTACCACCACCCGCACCTGCTCATCTCTCCATTCCCTCCCTCTCTCTCTAATTCCCTTACTTCCTTCCCTTACTTCCTTCCCTTAATTCCTTCCCTACTTCCTTCCCTACTTCCTTCCCTACTTCCTTCCCTTAACTCCCCATGTCTGATATCTACTTCTACAAATTCCTTGTTAACAAACAAGTATTCTTCAAATCCAAATTTTGTTTCGCTCTTGTCAATCTAAAACCAATCGTCGAAGGCCACGTCCTTTTAGTGCCATATAACACAAATATCATCAGATTCAACCAACTAACTGATGAAGAATCAATTGACTATATGAGAAGCTTACAACTAATCTCCAAGTTCCTAACATGGAATTATAACTGTGATTCCCTAAATATTGCCATACAAGATGGTCCAGAAAGTGGTCAATCAGTTCCTCATTTACATACCCATCTAATTCCAAGGTATAAGAATGATGACTTTCAGAACGATAAAATCCATCAAAGTTTAGAGAAACTTGATCTTGTTAAGGACTTCCAGGTCAGACGACAGGAGTTTTTGAATGCTGGTGATCGTATGGTTAATGATGATGAAAGACATGTTAGGAGTGAAGAAGAGATGGAACATGAAGCTAATAGACTAAAGGAAAGATTGAAAGTGTTTGAAGAGGTTGATAGATGAAGGTGGGAGAACCAGTTCTGGGAGCAATTGATTGAACTGGACCTACTAAACCGTTCGATATATATTATAGACACTCAATGCCTCAGATCATATATACTTATTTATTTATAATGTCAGTCATAGGCTAAATTATCCTTCTCTACCATCTCCCTCCCCCAGCTTATCTCTCCGCGCAATGAAAAAATTCAAATTTTCATCTCCTACTCTCCTACTCCTACAATTCATACCATTCGTTTCCCATCTTTCCTTCCCATTTCCTTCCCTTATGGACTACCAATCTTTAGATGAAATCCAATGGAAAAATCCAGAATGGATCAACCAGTTTGGTCTCTTCACCGGTAACGTCCTAGACTACTTCAGTGAATCTCCCTTTTACGATAGAACCTCAAATAATCAAGTTATTAAAATGCAATTTCAATTTCAACCACCACCTCCAAATATTACTACTCCGCTTGAATTCACTAAATACTTTGAAAATAAGTTAATGGATATGGTGGGTATAGAGTTTGTATTAGCATATATACGAGAACCGGATTTTTGGATCATTAGAAAACAAAATCGTCTCAATAAAGATCAAGTTAATATTCTTCAAGATTATTATATAATTGGGGCTAATATTTATCAATCCCCAAAATTGTATAATCTTGTTAGTTCTCGATTACTTAATTCTACTTATTTGATAAAGAATTCTATTAATTTGTTGAATAGTTTGAACGAGTATAAGTTTGAAGGAGACATTACTGCTGGGGGTAATTCTGGTTCTACTGGTGGTAATACTGGTGGTAATACTAGTACTAATACTACTACAAACACTACTACAAATACGCCAATGACTCCAGCAGTTCAAGGGGTCGATAAAAGAGATCAAGTGAACTTTGATAGTATTTTAAATGAGACTCTTCGAGATATGTAACAACTTGTGTATATTAATAAATGAGTGACACGAGAGGGTGTAATCCTACTCTCTCCCATACTCTCTCATATCATCTACAACTCATCCCTAGGCATACTTTCTTCAACAGCCTTCTTTTCAGCTGAGGTTAATTTAATCTCTCCAGTACTAACAATCTTTAATTCCTTAATAGGCTTATCTCCATAACTAGTCTTAACCTTTTCCATATGGTCAACCACATCAAATCCATCAATAACTTTCCCAAACACTACATGAGCTCCATCTAACCATTGAGTTATAACAGTGGTAATGAAAAATTGAGATCCATTGGTATTTCTACCAGCATTAGCCATACTTAACCTATAAGGTCTATCGTGTTTTAAAGTGAAATTTTCATCATCAAATTTGCCTCCATAAATAGATTTACCTCCATATCCTTTCCCAGTTTCATAATCTCCTCCTTGAAGCATAAATTTTGGAATAATTCTATGGAAAATTGAATTGGTGTATCCAAAGTCTGGATCATCACTTAAGGTTAATTCTTTGAAATTCTTAGCGGTTTTTGGTACAACAGTTCCAAATAATCCAAAGGTAATTCTTCCAATAGTTTCACCACCTTCAGAGATTTCAAAATACACTTTATCAGTAATTGGAGGGTCTTCTGCTAATTCCTTGGCTTTGACGCTTCCAAAGGAATAGATCATGAATAAGACACTTAAGATTGCTATACTGAATAACTTCATCATTGAATTGTATGTAGATAGAATTTACAATACTATATTTAATATGGATTTTAGATAATTCGCTGTCAAGTTTGAGTGGGCAGAAAATTGGAGATGGTCGTGCGCGGGTGCCTTCTGGCCATTAAAGATGTTAATTCTATTTACACTATGACTACCTATGGTCCTATGAACTATGGTCCTATGAACTATGGTCCCATGAGATATACACATGGTCATGGACTCCTTTCTCTTATGTTATATACCTATAGCTCATATCTGATCACCTCGTCTCTTCTCTACTCCTGTCTCTACTCCTGTCTCTACTCCTGTCTCTACTCCTGTCTCTACTCCTGTCTCTACTCCTGTCTCCTTTCCTCCTCTCCCTCTCCCTCTAAAAATCTCGTTCTCCTTTAGCTTCAGCTTCCATCTCTTGTTGTTGGAAATTCTCCTTCTCTTCTAATCTCTTTAATGCTTCTCTCTTAGCCTTCACTAACTTAGCGTTTCTCTCTCCTCCATTCTTCTTCTTGCCTCGTTTATGTTCTCTTAATGGTTCTAAATCATTGACAAATTTATGTCTCCATCTTAATAAATATCTTCTACTTCTGACATCAATTCCCATATTTTTCATTTGTTTGGAACTGGTATCTAAGAATTTATTCAAATCACTTTCAAAAGTTTCTAAATGTTCGACACTATTTCTACCTATTAATTTTAAAAATGTTTCTAAATCATGAACATTTTCTTTGGTTCTAGTGGAGGTATTGGTTTTAAAAGTTAATGGAGAGGAATGGAAACCCCTGGTGGTTATTATTGGGGTGTGGATAGGTTTAGGGAATGATATACTGGGTATTCTGGTTATGTGAGACCCAATAGGGGTCTTATTTATTGATTGATATAAGCCTTTAAACATTGGTGGTTTTAGTTAAAAAAATTTTTCAGTGAGTGAGAGTGAGAAATAGGTAGAGGTTTGGTGCTGCAGGATACTACTACTACTACCATCACACAATACAATCATCTATACTACTACATCATCTATACTACTACATCATCTATACTACTACATAGTCTATACTCTATCTCGCTATACTCTATCTACCGTCCCCCATTCAAATCAATGTATACCCACCATCAACTCTAATATCAGCCCCTGTAGTAAAGCTACTTGCATCACTTGCTAAATATATATATGCCCCTACAATCTCTTCAGGTTGTCCTTCTCTCCCCATTGGTGTTAACAGCCACCATCTGGCTCTATCATCAGTTGGTACTGGACTTGATAATGCAGTATCAGTATATCCTGGTGATACTGAATTACATCTTGCAAACCCTGCCCATTCAACTGCTAATGATTTAGATAAATGCATAGCTCCAGCTTTACTAACATTGTATGCGGCTTTATACTGGGGAATGTTAACAATATGTGATGACATGGATGCAGTAATTACAAATGACCCTTTGTTTTGTTGTTTGAAGTGTTTCCCAACATATTTAGCACAATAAAAGATTGAATTCAAATTAATATCCATCATACTTTTCCAATCTTCTACCGTAGCTGAATCATCAATTACTGTCCCCTTATACCAAGGAATCCCCGCATTGGCTATAAACGCATCAATAGTGCCCATATCTTTGATGGTTTTGCTTACAGTCTGTTCCACTTGTTCAGGGTTGGTCACATCTACTTTATATGAGTTGGATTTAATTCCATAAGCTGCTTCTAATTCTTTAGAAAATTCTCCTTTATCATCACTATAATCCATAATAACTACGTCACTCCCCATTTGTGCTAATCCAATAGCTATAGCTCTTCCAATACCTCCTAATCCTCCGGTGATGGCAGTAACTTTCCCAGTCATAGAAAATCGGTCCATCATATTGGTCTTGAAATTCTTAGGTTTGACGGGAATCACGTCATCTTCATCTTTGGATTTGATGTAAGATCTATAAATCTTGACGTTTTCGGGGATTTTATTCTTAATACTTGAGGTTTGAAATTGTCTGTTGATGTTAGGAATCACTGAAATTGCCCCGGATTTTGTCAGGAATGGGCCTGGGGTTACGAGGAATCTACCGGGTTGAATGATTTGTCTAAGCATATTTAAGGGTGTAAGACGGGTTCTATAGTGGGGTCTTGTTGTTGATCAATATGTGGTCTATGTTTAAATTCTGTGAGTGTTACTCCAGGTTTTATAAGCCAGGCATGGTTCCATTCAAATACTTCTCAGATCTGCCCCTCCTTGACTTTGTGTTATGGTTACCGGGCATTTTCCCGTTGGCTGCAAAGTCCGAGTTGCGAAACGATGGGGTAATGGGGATAGAGTGAGTGGTAGTACAAGATATTACTATGACATCAGCTATGAAACCACCTATGACACCAGCTATGAAGCCACCTATGGTACCATTATATACCACCTATGACTCCTAGGGTTGTCGATAGAATCCAGGATGATACCTTGAAGACATACACCCTTGAGATTCTAATAAGTTGTGACTTAACCAGTGCAACAATTTGTGATATTCACATTACATTACCATCTACTCACATCACCATCTATTCAATCCTATCATTTTCTAATGCTACTATATTACTCTATTATACAACTCTCTATGCTAACTATGCTAAATTCTATATGCTACCACCCCTCTCTCCTTCTCCCCTTCCTTCACTTCAACTCCTTTAATGTATTTTGATCTTGCTTCAATTGATCATTATCAAACTTTTCATTAAATTTATTTCTCAATTTCTCCCCATTGAAATAACAATATATTGGGAATGGAACTCCCAACAAAAGAGCTATGAATGCACACATGGTATTCCCCCATCCATAATCTAATCTATCATACATTTTATCAGCAAACAATGGGAATGAAAATCCAAATAATGATCTATAAAGAGCAGCTGCTGCTACTGATGATGCAGCAAATCTTGGATTCATATCAATCAAATAACTTTGAGAACATTGAAATGCACAAATAAACCCAAAAGCAAAAATCCCTGATCCAATCCCTGGCATAATCCAATGTAATTTCTTTTGAGCAGACCATCCATACCAAACCAATCCAATAGGTATTACAATCCCTACTACAAATAAACATGGTAATCTGAATTCTGGTTTGGGGACTCCTTGGTTTCTATCAGTTAATTTATTATAAGTATTCCCAATGATCCAAGTCCAAAACACAATTCCAATAATAAATCCAACTCCCATTGGAATATACATTAATCCAACCGTACTCTTATCAAATCCATAATTTCTTTGGAAAACGGTAGGAAATGTAACAATCAATAAATACATAAACCCATAAACAAATGCTAAGAATGATCCTAATCCCATAACCATTGGATGAGTAAATAATAATTTAACCGGTCTAGTCATAGTTAATAACATTCTTTTGGTAAAACTTTGATTAGTAATTTCATAAATGGTATGTAAACTATTATTACCAGTAGATTTTCTTAACTTTCTAGCCTTATTTTTTAATAATCTAGGGGAATAAGTTTCTTTGAAAAATAATGATCCTAATACGGCAACAGCCCCATTAAACATGGTTAATACATAAAATACCCATCTCCAATCTAAATTCTGAACAATAAATCCGGCAATTACTGGGGCAATCACTGGTCCTAATAATGGAGCTAAAGTAAACCCTGCCAATGCTACATTTCTAGATTTAGCTTCAAATAAATCAGATATAACTCCAGCACCGACATTTAAAGGAGATGATCCAAATAATCCTCCAATAAATCTAAAAATTAACATTTGTGCTGTATTTTGACTTAATCCACATCCTAAATTGAAAAAAAATGAAAACCAAATCGATAAATCTAAGATAGGTTTTCTACCAATATAATCGAATTCACTCAATGGGGCTATTAATAATGGTCCAATAGCCCATGCTAAGATTTGTATAGATGCTAACATTGATGAAACAGTTGGATCAGTAATATCAAATTGTAATGATATTTCACTTATAGCTGGGGTTAACATGGATGATGACATAGGACTTACTAAAGCATAAATGGATACAAATCCTAACAAGTATACTTTTTTCGATAATGCCCAATTCCTTGGATCTTCTGGATCATCATATCCTTCCCAAGTAATTAATTCGGGATCAATAAGTCCAAATTCTTCTCCATTATTTTCTATAGGGATTTCAGATTCTGGTAATTTAAATGGTTCAATATTATTTTCGGAGTGTAAGTTTTGATGTAATTCATTCAATACATCTTGTTTGGTTTTGGCCCTTTCGATTTCAATTTGTTCACTAGTTAAATCTCCATAAATTTCTCTAATAGAGAAGTGTGAAATGTTTGAATATACTGAATGGCTAGTTAAACTACGTCTTATCAATTCTAATGAATTATTAACAGAAGTATTGGAATATTTTCTGGAATCTCTTCTAGAGCCTCTTCTAGAGCCTTTTCGGGATTCTTTTCCATATCCCTCGTGTTTTTCATCTGAATTATTATTGGTTTCATAGTCATCAGTATGACCATGGAATGCTACGGGGACGTCATTACTAGAAGAAGTAGTATTTACATCTTCATTAGTATACTCTTTTAATGAGTCTGATTTTTCACTATAAGTCATGGTATAGGAGGTTATAGAAATAGAAGTAGAAAAAGTTTTTTAGAGCAAATATACTTATATTTGAAGAGTTTTCTTATAGAACCATTTAGGTTTGTGTATAAAAGATAAATCAAGAGAAACATTTCGGTTATTTGTGGTTATAAAAGAGTTTTTCCGATGAGGTGAGAAAAAGTAGGGAAGAGAGACGATGAGATTGAGGATTCGGTTAATGAAGGGAATGAGCGGCGAGCCATGTGTGTTGGTGTTAGTGTGTTGTTAGTGTGTTGGTGCTACCGTGTTGGTGTTAGTGCTACCGTGTTGGTGCTACTGTGTTAGTGCTACTGTGTTAGTGCTACTGTGTTAGTGTACCGTGTACCGTGTTAGTGCTACCGTGTTAGTTCTACAATTATCCCACACCTCTAGTGATCTTCTCTCCCTCTCTCTATTTCAAATTTTATTATTCTATTACTTATAAAATATCGTAACTCGTAATCTATATCTACGCCCCATTGGCCTTTCCATACTCTACACAATATCTTTTTGCTGCTCTTTCACTACATTTTTGATTAATGTTAATTCCTTTCCTCTCCAACATGTCTTTGGAAGTAACCACCGTTTCTTGATCAAATAGTGAATCGATCTTTAATAAATAATTCATAAATCCTTTGATATGACTAATGCTAACATCATTATCTGCGGCTGATAATGTAACTCCCATATAATCATTAAATTGAATATTTTCAAGTTTTAAAGTTGACAATATGGGGGAGGAACTGGTGGTAGATGCTAATGATAATTTTGAAAGTTCCTCATTAAATTCTGTAACTCCATAAGTTTGATCATTAATGACAATATCTTTAATATTCCAATAGGCAATTGAATTAGGTACCAACACGTTTCTAGCGGATTTTTCACATTTATTAGTAGTGGTTTCTTGATCATCAACAATTAAATTTCCTTTATCATCCAATTTTGGTGTAAACCATGGGGGGATATCAGCATTGAAATCTATGAATTCTGAAATTGCCGTTATTCTATAAAAAAATTCCTTCAGGGCTTCATCATAATCTTCTGCTAATACTACCAATGTTGGTCTATACATTGATTCACCACAACCACATTTATTTAAATGAATTTTACCCCATCCAACATAAATATCTCTATTAGCTACCATAAATTGGTTTTTAATAACTGGTGGTAAATTTTCAATTGGTAATCGTTCTAATTGGGTAGCTCCTCTTAACAGTCCAAATTGATTAATATTTGATTTGGAGGCTTTTTGAACGAAATCACACATCCCAGTATCAATTTCACAATTAACCACTTCTAATGGACTGAATGAATAAACAAAATTTAACGTATCATTTTGTTGTTTACTAGAAATAAATGGGGTCCAATTCTTTTCAATGTTGGCATATGGTTGATTTCGTTTCTTTAATACTTTCATTTCTTGGGAGAAGGGTAGATAAATATGCATAACCCGTTTCTCAAGATCCATGGATTTCATATTGAATACAATGATTGGTTCTTCAAATCCTAACCGAGGATTTAATCTTTTAACAATTCTTGGATCTTCTGGTCCCCAATAAAGATTATTGAATATATAGGTAAAAGCATAATCGAAATGAATAGGTACTAAAGCAGGGAATTTCATCCGACGAAATGCTGTTTGACTAGTTGAGTCATCGGCTTCAAAAGATCTGGAGGTTATGCTAGAAGTATCTTTTTCATTAGCGTTGTCTTTGGTCTTATCGTCGGCCTTATCATCTGTAGCTTTATCATCTTTGGTCTTATCCTCTTTGGTCTTTTCATCTTTAGCTTTATTCTCTTTGGACTTATTCTCTTTAGCTTTATCCTCTTTGGCCTTAACCTCTTTCACTTTGTCCTCTTTAGCTTTGTCCTCTTTAGCTTTGTCCTCTTTAGCTTTGTCCTCTTTAGCTTTGTCCTCTTTAGCTTTGTCCTCTTTAGACTTATCCTCTTTAGCTTTGTCCTCTTTAGACTTATCCTCTTTGGCCTTATCCTCTTTAGCTTTATCTTGTTTAGCTTTATCTTGTTTAGCTTTATCCTCTTTCGCCTTATACTCTTTGGTCTTATCCCCTTTAGCCTTATCCTCTTTATCTTCACCCTCTTTACCTTCACCTTCCGGTCTCTTCTCATATGGAATCTCTAATTCAGTAGTAATCTCTTCCCACTTTTGATTAAACACTTGCACATAAACAAAACTAGCAAACCCCTTATTAGGTATCCCAGATGGGGAAAATATTAATCTACTAACAAGATAATGTACCTTCAAATCTTCTAACCACACAGAAGAACCAGAAAATCTAAACCATTGGGCTTCAACTGGAAGTTTCAGTTTAAATTTATCTTCTGCTCCTTTGATCAAGTTAGATGCATGTTCATCCAATTTGAGTTGTTCAAGCACTATCTCTAATTCAGCTGGAAGTAATTTATTGGCACTAACCTCTATTTCATGATTTATAGTAAGATCATTGCATATTCTTTCTTCTTCTTGTTCATTTAATTTCACATCAGATGTCCCAGAATTACCCTCATCTATTAATGAATCAATCAACTTGATTGGATCATCAAAAGTTTGAAGGGGAATAGGACTGAATCTTTTACTCTTGGTTAATGACGAATGCAATGGAAATCTATGATTTATATCCTTTCCTTGACTGACCTCTACGCCTTGAGGTTTCACAGTCATTCCTAAATCAAGTACATCATCTTTACTAGATATTATCACCAATCCGATAACCATAAGCACAGTTACACTAAGTAACAATCGAAAATACTTATTTGAGTTCATTTTGAAAGTTATCAGACCCGTAACAAAGTTATCATAAAGAACTAACGTGTTTAGAGTAGAAGTAGAAGTAGAAGATGAACTTCAAGTTCGCCTGTTGCTTATGGTACAATTATTAGGTGCGCCCGAAATGGGCTATAAGGGACGCAAGATTTAAAAAAAAAAAGAAAAAAACGCCTGAACTGCCTTCTTTAATTAGCAAGTATTGCTGCGTAGCACTGGCCGACGGCTGCTGGTACTGTTTTTTTTTGTGTTGCAAGCCGCATGTAATCGAACAATCGTCCTTAGTGCCCTGAACCCCCGGGCCAATGAGTTTTGTGGTGTGGCGGAGAGTCAAAGATTTGTGTTAGGAGCTACGTCTATGGTAGATGATAGGTCAAGTCACTGATGGGTTTGGTTAGAGATCTAGCTGACGAAAAAAAGTTAGTTTAGTTGAAAAATCAGGCACCAAAGATTTAGTCGATAAAGATCGTCGTGATGCCTGGCTAGTGACGATCATTGCGCATTCGGTGCATATTGAAATGCGGATCCCTACTGGAAGCTGGTGATTGGGAACCAGGGTAGAACCAGGGTAGCAACCAGGGTGTTAGATATTTCATCCCAAGATTGTTTAAAAAGTCTATTTCACCATGTCAGTTAGTCTCAATAGTCTCAACTGTATATAGTAGTGATTTTGTGACTGTGCCTGAAATTTCCTTGATGGGAAATAATCAAACGCGAGTGAAATGCGAAGGTGATTTACTATACATATATATTACATATATAATACATATAAAGTCTATTTTGGATTAACAGATTTCATTAATGATTGCTCAATAGAATCAATTGATTTTTCCACCTCACTTGGATTCATTCCACAACATAATGATATTAATTTACAATATTTATTAAGTTTATCATCTGGTGGATAACTACCAACAATTGAAGAATCTGTTCTTGTCAGCAGTGTCAGCATCACATTCTCTTTAAAATCATCAGTGGTGGTCATAATTGGTACCATTGGTTGTAATTTAAAGTATTCATTCATCAAGTGATGCGATTTAATAAGTTCATGTTGCAATTGAATTGATAATTCAACTTGATCATTATCATCTTCTTGTTGTTGTTGTTGTTGTTGTTCTTGTTCTTGTTCAAATTTTTGTAATGATTGATTCAATTTAATCTTGTTTAAATTCGTATAATGAGCTTTATAACTTTGAAGTTTCTTAATTAATTTCTCCTTTTTCTGAAGAACTTGAAACGTTAAATCATTTAAAAATCGATTGATTTCATCTTGAATGATTTTATCTCTCTTTAGATCAATTGATTCTAAATTAATATCAGTGTCTTTAATTAAATAATCCAATTTAAATATCTTTAAAATTAACTTTTGTTCAATCAATTTTAATGATTGGAATTTTGAATTGATATTAATTAACTTTAATAATTTTTCATCTTTTTCATTTAATTCTTTATCGATTAAAAATTGTAATTCTGTCAATTTTTCGGTGATAAAATTTGAGGCGGAATTAGTTAAATTTACTGTCATTTTACTATAATATAATTGACTTTCAAAGCTTCTCATATTAAATGACTTACTAGCATCTGTAATCTTGATAGGTGAATCTCCAATACTACTGGTATTAGAACTGGTGTTGGTTTTAGATGTAATCATATGACGACTTAGTTGATTATAATTTTCAGCATCATTACCATTACTATCACCACCAGCACCACCAGCACCATCATTATCATTCTCTAATTTTAATACATAATTATGTGATGCTAAATATTCTTCAGCTGTATAATTAACCAAATTCTTGACCCCAAAATTAATAAACTTATGATAACTAATAAAGATTTTAATAAGCTTTTTATTTAAATTATAAGCAATCAAATGAAATGCGGTATTACCATCGGAATCTTGATGATTAATAAATCTCCTAATCAAATCATTAGAATTCTCATCATTATTATATTCTTGAAATTCAATGATTTTAGCAAATAAACACTCGATATAATATCGAGCAATTCGTTCTTTATTCTTGATATAATTATTCAATTGCTGTTCATCATTACCATTAAAACTGCTTCCATCATCCATTGGATGAGATGATGGGGATAAAGTAGGGGGTGGTGTCGCTGATAATGCAATATGATGTAATACAGTTTTATTATAATTATCCACCAGTAAAGCTGAATCAAATAAAAGATCTAACAAGTTAGGGAAATTCTTCAATTGATATGAGTTACTAAATTTAATCAAAAACATTAACGGGGTTTCGCCATTATGATTCTTTAAATTTGAATTAATGATTCCTGGGAAATTATTAATTAAGAAATCTATAATGGTATAATTAGCCATAGAACATGCCCAATGAAATATGGTATTTCCTTCATTATCAATTGGTTGGTTAATGTTAATTTTATTAATGGGTTGTGGAGGATTGGAAAGTTCTTTGGGGATGATTGTATTGGTTGTTTTTAATTTACCACTACCATTATTAAGATTCGGACTATCTTTAGATTGACTATTATTGTTATTTTTGGTATTATGATTGGTGGTAGTATTACCGGTAGTGGTGGTGGTGCTACTATTATTATTGTTATTATTATTATCTTCAAGAAAGAAATTAAGAAGATTATTGAAATATTCTCCATAAATTTGATCATCTTTAAATGATTGAAGCTGGTTATTCTGTTGAGGATGATGATATTGAGATAATCCATAAGGGTCATGAGTTCCCAGTGGTCCCATATGAGGTTGTGAATTAGGAGTAGATGTTATTGAATAAGGATTTGAAGTTGGACCAGGAGTGTAATGAGCTGATAATTGATGATTTTGATGTGGATTATGAAGATTATGATGCTGATTATGAGGATGTGAAGGATTATGAGGATGATGTGAAGGTTGAAGATGGTGAGGTCCTCGTAATTGTGGAGTCATTTGTTGAGATTGGAAACTATTATTATGATGATTAACAATTCTCTCAAATGAATTTCTTGGGGTTCCAAATAATTCTCTTCCACTAATAAATTCATCTTCATTATCACCATTGAAATCATCACTGCTATTATCAACAGCCTCTAAATCATCGGTTCTAACCTGAGAGTGATGATGTGGATGTTGTTGTGGGTGTAGATGTGGGTGCAGATGTTGGTGTTGTAAATTTGATTGGAATTGGGCTCCATAATAAGTCTTGGGAGTTCTGGTCTGAATAGGACCATTGTTACCAGTATGAGAATGAGAAAGATTATTAGCCATAACATTTAAAGCATCAGTTTCTGTATCTTGTCTTGATAACTTGCCCAAATTATTAGTACTATTATTTATTGGAGTTGTATCATTATATTTTAATTTTGGAGGATTTTGTTCTTGATCTAAATTAACTCGTTTAGGTCTTCCCCGTTTTTTAGGAGGTTCGTTGATTGAAGTAGTGGATTTCGATTTCTTAGCAGTAGCCAATTCAATATTAGAATTGAGTCTAGTAGCTACATTAGAAGCAGACGCATGACTATGTTTAGGAGCAGGTGGAGGGGTGGTAGTTTTACCCTCTATATATTCAAATTCAAAAATTGGTCTCAAAACTTCATATACTCCAAAACTTTTAGCTAAATCTATTCCAAGATTTAAAGGAATATAAGTTCCTTGGTATTTCCCATAACCACCTTGAACTTTTTCATGAACCCCGGTTTGGACATCTTTTTCCAATATTCTAGTTCTCTTAGCTTTAGGGAATTTTGCAATTTTCAAAATATGAGTAGCATTAATCCAAGCATCAAGCTTTCGTCTCATTATAGGACCTTCCTCTGTGACAAATTCGAACACCGGAACATTTGAATAGGTAGCTGAATATATTTGTTTATCAGCCATGATGGAGGGAGGGATGGGTGATAAATGAGGATGTGGAGATGGTTAGTATAAATATAAATGAGTGAATCAGGTGCTTTATTAGTGATGGATTTTGGAGGTTGTGAAGATGGATTGGTGATGTATTAGTACTGTGGTGATATCTTGATAGTATCTATCAAGGAGCACGGTGAGATGGTTAATATTAATGATAATGTTATCCAGTACTTTCAAGGTTCAATTCTCAAGGTTCAATTCTCAATTTTCAATTCTCACCACTGTCAATTCTGTCAGTGCTCAATACTCAATGCTCAATTGCACCAGTGGAGTATCAGAGTATATCCAGGTTTATTGATGAACGTAACTAAGAAATCCCACTAGAATGACTGTGTTGTTACTGGGATGATTTAAATATCAATGTCACCCTTCTGGTAATAACAAGCAATAACAAATAGAATGGAATCTTCCCACCTTCAATTGAGTTTCAGTTTACAAGATTTTGAGTTCCTAACATTTTTTGTGTTCGCGCAGGGATGGAGGACAAAGAGGTCGTGGGAATGGTCAATTGGTATATACTTTTCTCCATCTCTCTCTCTCTCTCTCTCTCTCTCTCTCTCCAACTCTCTCTCTCTCTCTCTCTCTCTCTCCAACTCTCTCTCTCTCTAAATATATTACACATATTATTACTATAATTACATGGTATGCTAACTAATTATTATCTTTAAGAGTCTATAAATCACCACAACCACCAATACCACCATCACCATCACCAAATATGTCAAATATTTCGTCAATAATTTCATAGAACTATTGGTAGATTGATCTTCTTCAGTTAATGGAATCGATACCACATGTTCAGCTGCTTGATAACAAATATCTCTTCTTTTAATAATTTGACAATGCCTAAACTCAATCTCTCTCTTCAATATAGCCTTCCCCAATAAAATATTTGTATACTGTTGTAATGAAGGATCAAATGCCTTAAAAGCAGTTTCTAAAATTATTGACTCTCTTTCAATCCCCGAGGTGATTTTTTCAATCTTCTTCAACTGTTTAAGAATTGATGAATCAATGGTGGTGATTGTGATTGATGATAAATTATCACTAATGGTTGATAAATTAAATAAATATAATTGTTTGGTTAACAGATGTTTAATTGACGTGGTTTGTGTCAATAAAAATGGAATTAATAATTTCCTTAAGTTATCAAATTGTTCAAAAAATAATTTGATACAATTAATATTTTTCAAAACTTTGTTAAAATAAATCATGGTGAATTCAATTAGATTGATAGCTATGGGTTTAATTATTGATTCATAACTTTTAAATTGCCATTGATTTTTGACAATATGCTGATTAATATCTCGTTCATTAATACTGGTTCCAAGCAATTGATTGAATTGGGATTCTAGTTGGTTTAAATTCATCCGATTTAAATTGGTCATGATGGTGATATCTTCATAATGGGGGATTTTCTTTAGTAGGGTACTATAAATGGTCATGATATCCGTATAAAGATGGACGATTTTCTTGACATTGATTAATAGTTTGAACGTGGCGTTGTTTAGACAGTACTTAAATAGTCTTCTATGTGATATTATTAGTTGTTGGTCTTTATCATCTAATTCTTCCGTATCGAGACTGATTCGTCTATCTCCAATAGTATAAGTCATGATCAGAATGGTAGCAGGGTTATAGTAATGGAGTAGATATTCGATATTCCCTAACTCTTGTCAATAACCTGTATATGGGATCTAATGAGTGAGTGGATGGGGAGGAGACAGGAGGACGTTGATTAATTTGCTTTGACTAATAAATTTTCAGTCCTTACAATGACATAAAATATGCTTATAAACCCCGACAAAGTGCGCGATGATGATTTAATATTTGTGATATTTTTACTGTGCCAGATTCTCATTTCTTTGTAAGTTGTATTACATTAGCAATGGTATTAGGGTTATTTAAACTGAACAAATTGGACATTGAAAGCTATGAGAGAGAGTTAAATCATTTCAATTCGGCTATAGATAAGTATAGTCAACAAATCCTCAAGTTGAATTCCATCAAACGACTGATAAAACGTCATTTTATGTTCTATGGTTCCTTTATATATGTTGCTACTATAGCTTATATGACCATAAGATTACCAGTTAATGGTAATGGGAATAATTGGTTGAAATGGTTTCTAATGAATCAGCTGAAAAATCAATGGGTGTTTTTATTGGGGTTTCCTAGTCTTGCTTACTTTATATGTAAAATGTTGAAATCATTTATTGATTTGATCATTCAATCACGAGAGGGTTATTTGAAGGATTCTAGAAAGAAACAAAAGCAAAAGATTGATGAATTGAAGAAGATTACTAATTTCAATACTACCAATGAATTACTTAATAAGTATGGGAATGAGAAGGATGTGAAACTGCTGCAATCACAGAACTCAAAAAAGACCCGAAAGGGCCAAGCACAAGGACAAGCACAAACCCAAGCACATATGGCTAAGCCTATACTGAATTCTGCTAGTGCACAAGTTCCTGGTCCCCTGAAACCTGGTTCAATGGGTCCTGGTTCAATGGGTCCTGGCTCTATGCCTCCTGGCTCTATGCCTCTTGGCTCTATGCCTCCTGGCTCAATGCCTCCTGGCTCAATGCCTCCTGGCTCAATGCCCCCTGGCAAAAGAACCATACAGGATAGAATCTTGGATCTTCTAGTAGGATCAGATGCCTCAAATGAAAATAGATACGCTTTAATCTGTAAGAGATGTTTCAACCATTGTGGTTTGGCTCCTCCTGGCCATAAAGATGTAAGCTCTGTGAAATTTATTTGTCCATTTTGCAAGTTTTTCAACGGTGATGATATAGACTTGACTCTTATTAAAGAGATGAATCCTAGTCATGAACCATCTCCATCACCTAACCCAAACAAAGCAGCTGAATCAGAGACTAAACCAAATGACATATCAAGCGACATATCAAACGACGTATCAAACGACGTATCAGAGAATAAATCAGAGAAGGAGCCATTGGAGGAACTAGCAGATCAACCACCTAACAATAAATCAGTAGAGACTAAAGACCACCAAGAATAATCACATACATCCTCATCTAGTCCACACTTAAATAATGAGTCAAATGTTATAATACGTAACTACAAATTTAATATACTATTTACTTTGGAGCTCTTAAGATAATTCCATAATAGCATTGACCATATCACCATCATGTTTCTTTAAAGCTTTAACAGCTTTAGCTCTGGATACTTGAGTTTGATCAATGATGATATTAATATCTTTCGGATCTAAACCGGTTTCATCAACATCTCCATCATCATCTTCTTCTTTAGAATCTTGTAAAGAAGCATTTTGTAAATCAGCAGTGATAGCTTCTGGGGATTTATCAACTTTACCTTCAGCTTCACCTTCAGCTTCACCTTCAGCTTCATGAGAATGGTCATGACCTTCGTGAGAATGTTCACCATTTTCTTGGGCAGCAGCTTGAGCAGCAGCTTGTTCAGCATATCTTTGGTTTAAGTCATCGACTTTAGCTTCACCAAAAACAACATAAGTACCAGCAGGAGATCTGTAAACTTCTGGAGTGTCAATGGCATAAATTAAGTTACCTCTTTGTTTAAAAGTAACTCTGGTGATACCTTTGATTTGTTTTAAACCTAATTTTTTGATGGCATCTCTGGCTTTCTTTTCGTTTTTTGGGATAACTTGGATATCAGCACCTTGTGGGATTTCTTCAATTGACATTTTTAGATTTTAGATTATATTTAATTACTATGTAACTTGAAAATTTTTCAGTTAAATTTCGACGTTGAGAGTTTTGAGAAATCGTGAGAAGATTTTTTGTGTAAGGAAAGATGGTGTCACGTGAGATATTCCTATAGTGATGTAGTTGATTCACCACCCTTACTGGTTTACGTTCACCACCCTTACTGGTTTACGTTCACCACCTTTACTGGTTTGATGGCCTTACTGGTTTACGGATATTGGTCACTTTATATCGGTATGATGTAGTAAACTTGGCTTTTGTGCCTTTTAGTTTCATGCAAGGCTTTGACTAGTTCCATCATTTGTCAGCTTTGGCTATCGGTCGGCTCAGCATCCATTAGCCCCATGCCCACATTCGGTGTTTCTTAGTCTCGTAGACCAAGAACCACGAGTCCTATAGTTCCGCATCCCGTCCCCTTGCCATCCCACTCGCGCCCCTTCATCTGGCCTTCACCGTTACTCTCGCACCGTTACTCTCGCACCGTTAATCCCGCACCCTTAATCTCGCCTCAATCTCGCACCCTTAATCTACTTAAGCCGGACCTTTCTTTATTCCCGGCTCCACCGAGCTCACTCATTATTTTTTTCTCATCATAACTTAATTTTAAAAGGATTAGTGATATAAAACCCTTGTCAACTTTCTATAGCTACTTATTGCGTGCTATTTGGTTGTGTTAATAGATACATAAGTCCCTTTTATCGGCTTAGTTAAGCAGATCCCTTCACCCCACTTCTCGTTGCCGCTGCTGTGACGGTCTGTGATTATCTGCTTTTAGAAACTGTCAACTTGAAAGTGGCTAGTTTCTTTTTCTATTAATTTTTTTTTATTATTATTTTTCATCTTTCACCTAATCTATCGTCTTTCGGTGAAGTTTTATAGGTCATCGGGTGATAGTATTAGAAGTTAATATGGCTAGTAGTCAACAATCATCGTCGTCATATTCGGATTCCAATTATAATTCCGATAGCCGAGTTGGAAACGGGTTAGTACCGGATTCAAATCATTCTAATGAAGAACAGTTGACTAACGAAGAACAGTTGACTAATGAAGAAAAGTTAACTAATGAAGAGATTCCTATGGATGATTTATCCAATCAACAGATAAAAACCGACACACCAGAAACTTCTGGTCCTGGTTCTGGTCCCGATATTGCTGATAAAAAAAGAGCCACCCCTCAAGATATATTACAGCTTTCACCACCTAATCTTGTACAAAGACTACAGCGGTTCTTCTTCTATAAAGGGGTTGCTAGTATGCCAAATTATATGAGAGAACGATATTTAGAAACTCCTAGATATGTTTATGTTAATCAAGAATTACCCGAATTTATGAAATTTTCTAATGGACAACCAATCATTCCATATGCTAAGAATAAGATTAGAACCACCAAATATACGGTAATATCATTTTTACCGAAAAATTTAACATTTCAATTTAGAAATGCTGCCAATACATATTTCTTAGTATTAGCTATATTGGGAGCATTTCAAATTTTTGGGGTTGATAGTCCTGGGTTGGCAGCAGTTCCTTTGATTGTTATTGTGGTTATTACTGCTGTAAGAGATGCATTTGAAGATTATAGAAGAGGTTCAACTGATTATGAATTAAATAATTCACCCATTCATTTATTTAGTGGAATTCATAATTATAATGTTACTAAAGATCAAATTAGTAGTTGGAGAAAATTCAAAAAACTTTGTTCTAAAGGGAATAGAAAAATGCTTAGAGGGATTAAAAAAGCTGCCATTATGGTATTTGCTAAAAAGAAGACTAAGCAAGATTTTATAAGACAAGAAGTTGAAGAAGAAGAATATAATTTAAGAAGAGTTTCCACCATTATATCGGAAAATTCTATTGGTAATGAATTTAGACCATCAACTGACTATAGACCATCAACCGATAATAGAGAATCAAAAGATAATAGAAGATCACTCCAAAATAATAGAAGATCTCAATTAGTTAAACAACATGAATTTGGGCATTTTTCTGATTCCATTGTAAATCCAACTCTTATGAAGGAGAATGTTGAAAACGACTTAAAAGTAAGTTTTAAGAATAAAAGATGGAAAGATATTAGTGTAGGAGATCTTATCCGAGTTAGAGCTAATGAAGAAGTCCCTGCTGATATGGTCATATTATCAACTTCAGATACTGATGGGAATTGTTTTATTGAAACCAAAAATTTAGATGGTGAAACCAATCTTAAGGGTAAAAAAGCAGTTGAATGTGGAGGTTCAACTCATATTAAACATTCTAGAGATTTAGGAGATATTAAATTTTGGATTGAATGTGATCCTCCAAATACTCATTTATATAATTTTAAAGGAACTCTTCATTTTGAAAATTATGATGAACATGGTAATTTGATAAATCCCGATGAGAAAGAATCATTATCTAATGATAATGTTTTATTAAGAGGTTCATCCGTTAGGAATACTAAATGGGTTATTGGATGTGTTCTTTATACTGGTGCCGAATCTAAAATTATGTTAAGTTCAGGTATTACTCCAACTAAAGCATCAAGAATCTCAAGAGAATTAAATTTATCTGTTTTTATAAATTTTGCTCTTTTATTTATTCTTTGTTTTGTATCAGCAGTGGTTAATGGAACGTTTTATGATAGAGATGATACTTCAAGAATTTATTATGAATTCCAAGCTTATGGTTCAACCCCTGCTGTAAATGCTATTATTTGTTTCTTTGTGGTATTAATTATTTATCAATCTTTAGTTCCAATTTCTTTATATGTTTCCGTTGAAATCATTAAAACTTGTCAAGCATTTTTCATTTTTTCCGATATTAAAATGTATTATGAAAAATTGAATTATCCTTGTATTCCTAAATCATGGAATATTTCTGATGATTTAGGTCAAATTGAATATGTGTTCAGTGATAAAACTGGTACCTTAACTCAAAATGTTATGGAGTTTAAAAAATGTTCAATTAATGGGAAATCTTATGGTTTAGCTTATACTGAAGCTAAACAAGGATTAGATAAAAGAAATGGAGTTGATGTTGTTAAACAACAAGAACTTTGGAAAACTAAAATCGCGGATGATCGTGAAGTTATGTTGGATAATATTTATAAATATACTAATAATGATCAGTTTAAAGATGAAGCTTTAACATTTATATCTGGTCAATATACTAAAGATACTTTATTACCAGAAAATAAAGATAGTGAACAAAAATTAGCTAATGAAAAATTTATGTTAACATTAGCTTTATGTCATACAGTAATGACAGAAGTAAGTTCTACTGATGAAACTATTAGAGATTTTAAAGCCGAATCGCCTGATGAAGCTGCGTTAGTGGCAGTAGCAAGAGATTTAGGAATAGTTTTCAAAGAACGTCAAAAGAATAATATTTATCTTGAAATTTATGGACAAGAAGTTAAATATGAATTATTAGAAACCATTCCTTTCAATTCTTCTAGAAAACGGATGTCATGTTTTGTGAAAACTCCTGAAAATAAAATTTTATTACTTACAAAAGGGGCTGATAATGTTATTTTCCAAAGATTAAGTAAATCAGATAATTCTGAAAATTTAATTACCAAAACTGCTTTACATTTAGAAGATTATGCTAAAGAAGGGTTAAGAACTTTATGTATAGCCCAAAAAGAAATTGATTCATTTTATTATGATAATTGGCTTAAACGTTATAAAGAAGCTAAAGCTTCAATTGATGAAGATCGTGATATAATTCTTGATGAAATTGGTGATGAAGCTGAACAAGATCTTATTTTATTAGGAGGGACTGCTATTGAAGATAGATTACAACAAGGAGTTCCTGATTCCATTTCATTATTATCCCGGGCTGGTATTAAGTTATGGGTATTAACTGGTGATAGAATTGAAACTGCTATTAATATTGGATTTTCTTGTAATTTATTAAATAATGATATGTCATTATTGGTGGTTAGACCTGATGAAAATGATCCTAATAATTTGGATTATTTAGACAATTTAATATCTCAATATTTAAAGGATTCATTTGGAATTGATGATACATCTAAAGATAATGTTGATAGTATAATTAAGGAAGTTAGAAAAGATCACTCGACTCCTAAAAGTAATGTAGGATTAATTATTGATGGAGCTGCCTTAACTCATGTATTTTATGGTGGTAATGATGGAGATGTTGATGAAAAATATTTGACTTTAAGGAAGAAATTTTTATTATTGGGTAAATTTTGTAAATCAGTTATTTGTTGTAGAGTTTCACCAGCTCAAAAAGCACAAGTGGTTAAATTGGTTAAGAATGAACTTTCAGTTATGACCTTAGCAATTGGAGATGGAGCAAATGATGTGGCAATGATTCAATCTGCTGATGTTGGAGTTGGTATAGCTGGAGAAGAAGGTAGACAAGCAGTTATGTCATCAGATTATGCTATTGGACAATTTAGATTTTTAACTAGATTATTATTAGTTCATGGGAAATGGTCTTACAAAAGATTAGCAGAAATGGTTCCATGTTTTTTCTATAAAAATGTGGTATTTACGTTTACGTGTTTTTGGTATGGGATTTATAATGATTTTGATGGATCATATCTTTATGAATATACCTTTTTGATGTTTTATAATTTGGCCTTTACTTCATTACCAATTATTTTCTTGGCGGTTTTTGATCAAGATGTATCAGATACTACCTCATTACTTGTTCCTCAATTATACAGAGCTGGTATTTTAAGACAAGAATGGTCACAAACTAAGTTTTCTTGGTATATGTTTGATGGATTATATCAATCAGTGGTTGCATATTTTTTTGTTTATTTAACATTTTATGTTACATTTCAAAATCCTCAAGGATTACTAGTTGATCATAGATTTTGGCAAGGAGTAGTTTGTACAGTAATTTGTGTTACTGCTTGTGATACTTATGTATTGTTACAACAATATAGATGGGATTGGTTAAGTTGTTTAATTTGTTCCCTTTCAATTCTTGTGGTATTCTTTTGGTCTGGAGTTTGGAGTGCTAGAGTTTATGCTGGTGAATTTTATGACGCTGGGGCTCAAGTATTAGGAACATTATCATTATGGTGTACTATGTTTATTGGAATCATTATATGTTTAATTCCAAGATTTACTTATGATTTTTTAAGAACTAATTTTGCTCCTAAAGATATTGATATTATTAGAGAAAGAGCTAGAAGAGGTGAATATGATGATTATCCTCCTGGTTATGATCCAACTAATTTTGAAGATGTTGAAAAATATAGACTTTTAAAAGAATTATATGATCATGATCCTGAAACTTGGGCTAAATTTGAAAAAGGTTTTGAACTTGAAGAAGCTGCTAATAATGGAATTGCTGATAAAATTTCTACTAGTTCTCAAAGTTCTCACCATTCAGAATCAAATCCTTTTGCTAAAACTTTTAAAACTATTAAAAGAAGGGCTACCCTTCAAAGAGGTAAAAGTAGTAGAAGAAATACCGTTAATGAATCGTTTAATAATACTTTCCAAAAACCAATTGATATCAATAAACTTAGACAGCAAATGATTAAAAATGGTGAATTGAGTAGTGGTACTGGTACTGGTGCTGGTGCTAATTCATTAAGTAGAATTAGTACTACTCATGAATTACCAGGGTTAACTCAAGCTGAGACCCTTATTAGTTATCATACTCGTACGAGTATAAATTTCGACCATTAGTGGAATTGTTTTGTAAATTAGACCGTAGAATATATAGTATAGTAAATATCAAATAATATGTTTATAAGTTGACTTCTCGTCCTAACTGCTCGTCCTAACTGCTCGTCCCAACTGCTCTCTAATTTCCTCCAGCTTTTGACAGCTCCGCGCGCAGGAATTTTCTTCTTTTTTTTTTAATACATCAAACGTCGTTTGCATTCATATCAACAGTTCAAGGTGGTTTAATAATGTTTACTTTTACGTTATTAACACCTGGGCAAGATAACCATGCCTGTAAGGCTGGACTAATAAGTATTGATAATGATGTGAAAATATTGGCGGATCCTTCATGGAATGGGAATGATCTAACCGATTTAGATTTCTTAGAACCGATTTTAAAACAAACTAATTTAATGGTTTTATCCCATTCAACACCCGAATTCTTAGGTGGGTTTATTGTATTGTGTTTGAAATACCCAGGAATAATGAAGAATATAAAGGTCTATGCTACATCAGCCGTAAGTCAATTGGGAAGAGTTTCAACCGTTGAATTCTATCGGTCTATAGGTATAATTGGACCATTAAAAGATGCATTAATGGAAGTAAGTGATGTAGATGAATGGTTTGATACGGTGATTCCGTTAAAATATTATCAAACCATCAATGTTATGGACAAATTAGCCTTAACGTCTTATAATTCCGGTCATACTTTAGGAGGTAGTTTTTGGTTAATTCAAAAAAAGTTAAAAAAAATCATTTATGCTCCTAGTTGGAATCATTCTAAAGATTCATTCTTGAATTCTGCTAGTTTCTTATCATCATCTACAGGGAATCCTATTTCTCAATTAATGAGACCAACTGGATTAATAACTAGTACTGATTTGGGATCTAGTATGTCCCATAAAAAAAGATCAGAAAAATTCTTACAATTGGTAAATGCAACTTTAGCAAATGGGGGGGCAGTATTATTACCTACTAGTTTAAGTGGAAGATTTTTAGAATTATTACAATTAATTGATCAACATTTAAAAAGTGCTCCTATACCGGTATTATTCTTATCTTATAGTGGAACTAATGTTTTAAGATATACTTCCGGATTACTTGAATGGATGACTCCTAAATTATCTAAAGAGTTAGAAAATGCCAATTCAATAATTTCTTCCAATATTTCTAATAGAAATCATTATCCATTTGATCCATCAAAAGTGGATTTAATATCAAATCCTTATGAATTAACTCAACGTGCTGGTCCTAAAGTTGTATTTACTTCTGGTGTTGATTTAAGAAATGGGGATTTATCTTCTGAAGCTTTAAGAGTTTTATGTCAAGATGAAAAAACTACAATAATTCTAACTGAAAAAACTCATTTTGGTTTTGATGATTCTATTAATAGTAAATTATACAGTGAATGGTATAATTTATGTAAGCAAAGAAATGATAATAAAATTGAAGATGGAGTGGCAGTACCATTGGAAAAATCTATTGATCTTAATGGATGGACTTTAGAAGAAGAGTTGGTTGGAAGTGAATTGAATGATTTTAAAGATAAAATTAATCTGAAACGGAAACAAAAATTATTAGACCAAGTAAGAGATCGGAAAAATAAATTTCTTACAGATGATAAATTTAATGCCAATGAATCATCCTCAGATGAAGAAGAAGATGAGGATGAGGATGATGAAATGGATAATGATGCCGCTGAAAATAATCAAATGGCTGTAGAAACTCCATCAACTGATATTAAGGTAGAATCAAATGGTACTTCTTCCAATGGAAAAGCTGGAACTACCACCAATAAAACTACCGAATCTTCAGAAAATCCTTCAAATTTAGCTGATTCATCAACTAAAGAAGTTAATAATAACCCTACAGATATAATGGATGATGGAGCCACTCAAGAAGCATTAGTAGCAGAAAATATTAAACATTCAATGGAAAATAATGTACCATTAGATATTAGAATAACCAACAAACTTAGACCAAGACAAGCCATGTTCCCATACTTCCCAGCTAAAGAAAAACAAGATTTTGATGATTACGGAGCTATAATTAATCCCGAAGATTTTAAAAAGAAAGATGACTCTAGTAATCAATTTGGGTTGGAAAATAAAAGAAATAATGCTAAAAAATGGAGAACCAATAATAATTCAAATCAATTTCAAGAAGATGAAACTAATAAATTAACTCCGCAAGAAATATTAAACAATGAAATAATCAAAAAGAATTTGGATTCATTGTTTCATCCTCGGAAAAGAGTTGAAATTACTTCTACTGGATCTACATATTCCTCTATGAATTTCCAACAATTAAATATTAGATGCGGATTATCATTTGTTGATCTTTCCGGATTGGTTGATTTAAGATCATTAGGGTTAATTATATCATCATTAAAACCTTCCAGTTTACTTTTATTGCCAGATCCAACCGTTAATTCTGAATCAGATGAAGAAAGGAATGGATTGATAAGAGTTCAAAAAATGTTAAATCAACAACAAGAAACTAGTCAAGAAATTGAAGATAAAAATGCTGCATTTAAATCTGCTAGATTTTTATCGTTGTCAACAATTAGATCTGATAGTTTTAATGGATTTAAATCATCAAATAAAATGGAAATTCATACCGCAGAACCGAATGAAGCTATAACTATTGGAAATGAAGCTAACGGTATCAATATAGGAGATTTTGAAGTAAAATTAGATGAATCTATCATTGAAAATTTAAAATGGCAAAGTATTGATGGTAGTTATAAAGTAGCACAAGTGGCTGGTTTACTTGAAATTCAACATAATAAATCAATTAAAAGGCGTAAGAAAGTTAGTGATATAATAAATCAATCTAGTGAATTTAATTTAAAAAGTCTTGATCAAGTTTCAAAATCTATTGATAAATCTTTTAATAATAATGGTCCAAAAATTGCTATTGGAAATATTAGATTACCAGATTTGAAAAGAAAACTTATGAGTAAAAATTTAAATGCCGAATTTAAAGGGGAAGGTACTTTAGTAGTTAATGATAAAGTGTCTATAAGAAAAGTTACTTATGGATCTAGTGAAAGTGATGATACTGGTGATATTGTAATTAATGGACAAATGGGTCCTTTGTATTATCAAGTGAAAAATTGTATACGAGATATGTTGGCGTATGTATGATTCTCTATATAGACTGTGTGTAATTGTATATTAAGTAACAAAAAATACAAAAAAGAATCAAAAAAGCAAAAAAAAAAAAAAAGAAAAATTGCTAATTTTAAGACATTTTCCTATTAAATCCATCAAATACATCTTTTAACGTATTGATCAATTTAGCTACTTCTTTTAATTCCCCATTCGCTATATAATTCTGAAGATTTCTGAAAACTAAATTATTATTAGGACCATCATAAACCAAATGATTAAACCAACCATCTTGATTTGATAAAGTTTTTTCAATGTGTAATAATTTATAATTAGACACTTTAAATTGAGCCCATATTTGTAATTTTTTGAACAGTTGATACCAAGGATAATCTCGTATTAGTCCATCTTGAACTTGTTCATTGTAATCGTCAAATATATTGGCCAGTTCTTCTAAATTATTGATGACCATTTTAAACTCTTTCAATAACTCTTTGAATTTCATCTTAGTATTGAACCTACCAAGGAACACATAATGAGCCACATCTTCATCTTTCCATTTTTCTAGTTGTTGTTGGTTATCATTTAGAATGGTATCAATATTAACCTTAACAAACTTCAAGTAATCATAGGTTCTGAAATCAACAACTTCATGTTCCGCTATAGTTATTAATAGTAATCCAATATATCTTATCAACAGCCCATGTAAGATTAAGTGTTTGTCGATGTTGTATTTTTTCAACCATGAGTATGAGTAATAATTTGAGTTAGGGGTATAAACTCCTAAATCTCGTTGGGGATTATTTTTGAATTTAATATTCATGATAGGAACTCCCATATGGTATTGGAAAACGAAACTATCAGAGCTATCGATCGATTTACCCAAGTTTGTATTTATTGTGTGGTTATTCTGGAGTTTCCAGTAATGGAATAGGGAAGTATTGTCGTCGTCGTCGTCATTGTCATCATCATCATCAGTATCATCATCGTCGTCATTATTGTTATCATTATCAAACCCCTTCTCTCCCAATACACCATCCTCATCTTGCTTTTGATTATCATATTCCATCATTTCTTCAATATCAGCTAAAAACTCAGAAGGCACAGATTTCTTGGGAAATGGAATTAATTTTGCTACCTTCTTTATTACATGTTCAAGTAATGGATTAGAATCAATTTCAAGGTCACTCCCAGTGATTGCATCTGCATCAATATTAATGAATGCCAATATATTGCCCTTAAACCATTCAAGATCTGATAAGTATTGTGATCCCAATTGACCATTTAAAGCCCCATCAAATGAGATAAATTTTATATTCCTCAAAGGTTTCCAACCAAGCTTGACCAATTTATTAAAATGCCTCATGATTTCTAATAATATAACATGGTTACTTAAAGGATTTGAAGATGTAAAAGAATCTCTAGAGGCACCAATAACTAAATCACCATCTTTTATAATCCCATCAAGAGATCCAATAATATTAGTCAATTGCCTAATACTATCGTTAGCAAACAAGCTTTCAAGTTCTAATTTAAACTGTGAATGTTCTGGATAATAATCCCAATTGGAAATTTTGTTATCAGAAATGTTGGTAAGGGTTTCTAATATAGGTTCTATATTCTTGATACTAACAGGAACACATGGAATAGATGGAGTTTTTGGTCCTTGTTTTGATCCATAATTATCATACCCTATTGACCCTCTTGAAATTGTATCATTAAGATATTCAAGACCTTGTTTAATTTGACTACCTTTAGTAAAATCCACATAATGAAGAACTCCTTTTGCTCCATATTTTTGTGCTAGTAATACTTTTTGAGCAATTGATAATTCAGATTCAGATGATGATTTTATAATCACAATCTTGTCATCTACAGTGAACCCATTATTGATAAGAAGTTCATAATCATCAGTGGTACCATCATTACAAAACATATATCCTCCTTTAAAAGTACCATTAACCCCATAAGCAAAATAGCTGGGAGTCTTGAAATCAGCTTCAAGTAAATTGGATCCATATATGATGTCATCAGCACCAGCCCCTCCTAATAACTTAATGGATGACTTAATAGGGGCCTGGAGATGGGTATTAGTCTTGGTGATTTCAGTTTGATACCCAAACTTTTTAAACTTAGTTTCTATATATCTTGTCAATTCCGTATTATCTTGATGTAATAGATTGACTGGATTTTTTTGATTCAATTGAGTAAAGTTGCTTAATAACCAATCTATCTGTTGTTCATTACTAAATTGTTCGAAGCTCTTTGTCCCACTATAAAGTAAATAATTTCGTTTGACATCTGTCTTGGTTAAATGTAATCCGTGATATCTTCTATAGTCTCTACTTAAAGAAGTCCTTGGCAAGAAAGAAAGGTTTAGGATTATTATAGCTACTATTCCAAGAGCACAAAACCACCAGAATCTTCTTTTGGAAAACTTTACAATCTTATCGGTTATCAGTTGACTGTATTTACTAAATTCAGAACCAGCTTGACTTTCATTGTCACCATCATCATCATCATTGGGGGTATTGTCTTGTGTGTAATTCCTTATGAAGTGACTACTAAGAAGGGGTTGAGCTTCTACTTCATATTCACTCAGTGAACCACTAGTTATATTAGGCTCTGGACCATATTGATGTTGTGATTGTGGTTGCTGCGGATGCTGTGATTGTGATTGTGATTGTGATTGTGATTGTTGTGGTGATTGTAGTTGTGGTTGTGGTGATTGTCGTTGTTGCTGTTGTTGCTGTTGTCCTTGGTTCAGGTTGTTCTCCATTGCTTCCGTGGTTCAATTCTAAGGCTATAGTCTACTAATTAAAAATAGCCTTTATACCCTTAAATATTGTCAGTTATTTTTATGTTATCAGCTGGGGCATGTGTGCGAACTCTTGCAACAATTTTGCAGTCATGTCTCAAGATTTTAGTATTATTCATTTCAGATAATAACCTATTTAAACATTATAAAGATCTATAAACATCTGGTACACCCATCTGATTTACTCCTCTGATTCACCCTCTGGTCCACCCTCTGATTCACTCATCTACTAGTGTCTTATATGTCCCCAGAATTTAAGCAGAATCAACCTTCTCATCGATTCTTTCATCAATATTTTGTGCTTCATCATCAGAAGATCCCATAGATTTACCAGTTATAACTTCAGGATTTTCAAGATTGGATTTAGGACCAGAATATTTCCTATATCCATACACAAAATAATAAATGATAGATAAAAGCCACACCCCACCACTAATAACCACCGTATAATTCATAGTATCTTTTTCAACGGTTTTATTATCAGGGAACATACACATAATAATAATATAAACAATCCAAATGACAGTAGCATAATGAACAACATTAGTTAGTGTTTTCCCAAAATAAAAAGGCCCCGGATGGAATTTTTTAGCTCCGTGAGGAATTAATACTAAAAGAACTGGAGTACCCCAAGCTAAATAATTACCAGAAACTGCTAAAGAAAATAAAGCATTTGCAGCCGTCAGATCAATTAAAATTAATAACCCTAATAATAATGATAAAATCCCACCGAAAATGGTTGCATTCACTGGAACTTTAATTTTTGGATCAACTTTTTTAACAATCCCATAAACTAAAGGTAATCCATCATCTCTTGCAAAAGCCCAAATTTGTCTTGATGCTGCCACTAATACAGAAGCTCCCATAAGATATTGAGCAAATGCAATTAATGACATAAATGCAATAGCCCAATTTTTCCCTAAAGCATCATAAATAATTTGAGCTCCAGCAGATCCAGTTGGAGTATTCAATACGGCTTCATAATCACCATCTTTAATACAAGCAGCAAACACTATACAAATACACCATCCAACTAACCAACAAACAGTAATACTACCATTGATTCCGTAAGGAATCGATTTTGGAGCATCTAAAGCTTCTTCACTTAAATGTAAACAAGAATCAAAAGCACCAATAGTCCAAACGGCTGGCATCCAACTTAACATAAATGACCAGCCAGTGGACCAAGTCCTTAAATTATTAACATCAGTAAAAATGAATTTTGCATCATTAAATCCATGGTTGTGTGATGCACCAATTGGAACCGCTATAAAGAATAAAGCAATTACAAAACAATTCACCATAATAGAAAACGATTGTAATTTAGCAGTATGACCAGTAGTTAAACAACAAAGAATTATATGAGATACAGCACAACCAGCAAATACTCCATATAATTTCCCATTACTTATATCAAAGTCTCCATCTTTACTTATAAACACGGCTGCTAACACTTCAAAGGAAAACCCATAATTAATTGAACAAAACCCACTACATAAAGCTAATGAATTAGAACATCCAATTACAAAACTTAATGGAACTCTAATGGAATCTTTACAATAATAATTAGTCCAATAAAATAATCCCCCTGAAGTTGGGATTGACAGGGCCAATATTGACATGGAAACTCCAATAGATAAAATAAATAATCCACTAATAAACCATCCCCATACTAAAGCAGCTGATCCTCCTTCTAGTCCACCTGCTAATGTTGATACAATTGATGGTAATAATCCCATGATTGAAAAGGCAATCCCAAACACTTGTATGGTAGAATATGACCGATTTAATTCTTGTTTATAACCAATTTGTGCCAATAAATCTTCATCTCCTGCTGCCTCTGCCGGATCAACATCTCTAATTTCTGACCGATTGGATAAAATTTGATTCAAATGTCCTTCAGCTCTAGATTTCATACTAGTCAATCCATGACTAGTTATGTGGTTTAGGTGTGACATGACTAAAGCGAAATGGTAATAGTAACAGATATAAAAAGCAGGGGCAAGATCTAGTTATTATGTATTGATCCTTATTAGTATCTATAGAGATAAGGAACCTCATGCAAGACGCAGTTGGACGTTAACCCCGTTGGTGCATTTAGCAGCAACTTTTGTGTTGGCACATTATGCTTTACCGGCTTTAGGTAACTGATAAGCTGATAAGACAATGTGCGAGGGCTTAAAGCGGTAGCTGGTTGCGCTAACGTCTTAAAAGAGTAAGGAGGCATAAAAATAAGCTATGGGCCAATTAAATTGGGTTATGATAGCGGTAGGTAAATGGCAATAACAACGGGTTTACAAGGGGACCCTGGGAGGGTGGCTATTGTTGCTGTGCCACCACCACCACTACCACTGCGGCCCTACCTTTACCTTTATCGTTGGTGTTTCCTACGGCACTAATCCTCATAGGCTACAGGGTTAGCCCACGCAATAATCTATAAATCTATAAGATACGCTAGCAGCTCAGAAAATTTTTGAATCATTACTGAATTAGTATTTATCAATATCTAAGTGAGGTTACATGTTATGGGACTTTGCCGGTACTTACCCGAACCTTATCAGTATCTGTCAGTATTGGTATCTATTAGTATTGGTATCTGTCAGTATTCGTATCTATCAGTATTGGTATCTATCAGTACCCTATCTGTATCTACCAGTACCCTATCGGTATC
Organism: Yamadazyma taylorii; assembly: GCA_030583035.1. NCBI lineage: Eukaryota > Fungi > Ascomycota > Pichiomycetes > Serinales > Debaryomycetaceae > Yamadazyma > Yamadazyma taylorii. Next base: position 283,139 of record JAJMHJ010000015.1, on the reverse strand, counting down.
TATCGGTATCTATCTAGTCTATTTGTCTTGGCTAGCCTTCGTTGCAGATCAATTATTAAGATCTCTGACGATCCTCTCACTGGATCTTCTCGTGATGTCACTCCGTCTCACTCCCTGTCACTCCGTCTCACTCCCTGTCACTTCCTCTCACTCTCACTTCCTCTCACTCTCACTTCCTCTCACTCTCACTTCCTCTCACTCTCACTTCCTCTCACTCTCACTTCCTCTCACTCTCACTTCCTCTCACTCTCACTTCCTCTCACTCTCACTTCCTCTCACTCTCACTTCCTCTCACTCTCACTTCCTCTCACTCTCACTTCCTCTCACTCTCACTTC
>JAJMHJ010000015.1:254680-282703 GCA_030583035.1 Yamadazyma taylorii | reverse complement strand
AGTCGTGTCTTGACCTCCTTTCTCACCAACTTTTTTTTTCATTAGAACCAATAAGGATTAGAATATTTGTTACCAATAACTTGAATCATCATGCTACCATATTCAAGGTCAGGTGGAACTAGAAGATGTTTCTATGAGTTTCAAACATTAGCTGCTTGTTATACTTCCGCTGATATCGCCAGTAAAAAGGAATGTCTCCCCCAATTTGATGATTATTTTGAATGCTTGCATGGATTAAAAGAAAGAGAAAAAGTTAGAATTATGTTACAACAATTAAAAGAAAACGAATTAGATAAAAAGGGAGTCACTGCTGCTGATTTATATAAGTCTGCTGGTGCTGTTTATGAATCTTTGGATTTAGTTAAAAAAGATTAACTCCAATTTTCTATCAATCTGAAATTTTGATATCAATTTGATATCAATTTTTAACATGTATAACATTTCACGTCATATAAATAAACGTTATTCTATTTGGTTTAAGGTATGTTGGTGGATTATACAGGTGTTTCCAAATATTGAATGCTATAACTTTTAGGGGATCTATCCCTTGGGTGGTGTTTGTGTTTATCTGTCTGTGTCATCTAGTGAGACTACTGAAATCCTCCATCTCTGTCTTTTGCTCCTTTCAATCTTTTTGCTTCTTTTCATCCTTTCACCCTCATTACCACTCTTGTGGTTGCTGTTCTTACTTATACTCTATTTACTAACTATCTCTATGGATGCCTATAGAAGAAGAAAAGTGTTGGTGAAACATTGTACCAGAAAACAAAAGAGAACAAACAAATCATCTGATGATAACTCATGGAAATGGAATCATTGGCGCAGGTATTTTTCAAGAACCAAAAGAATGTTTCATAAACCAAATATTGATCTGTCATTTCATAATACTAGTGCTTCATGGCTTAATCCCACTGTAATATTTAAGGATATCATTGAGTTAGACACTCTTCATGCTTCGATGAGATTTCGTGGTTGATGTTAAGATTTCTGTGAATACACAAAGAGAATTTTATTAATTCAGCCCTGGTGGTTAATGTAATTAATGTAGTGGTTGGTTCGTCTAGATGGTGTAGAAGGTATGTAGGTAGCTATATGAATAAAAATATAAGAAAAAAATATAATTTCCGATACCGGGAATCGAACCCGGGTCTGCTGTGTGAAAGACAACCGTGCTAGCCATTACACCATATCGGATGTTATAGGCAATCAACGCTTAGTTTGGATTTTGGCATGTAGAGTAGAAAATTTTTTAAGAAGTATTACATTAACTCTACGTAGTATATATCTTTAGTTAGCCTTTAACAGGGTTCTAGTTGGTTGTTTATTATTTTACTATATAATCATAAAATAGGTCATGTCAAGGTTGTTCTAAAACAACATCAGAATGAATAGCATCAGAATAAAATTAGAAAATCTCCATTTGAATCATTGACGAGATGGTGGGGGTGGTTTTCGTTGAGGTGGTTGAGGTTTAGGTCTAGAACCCATCGACATTGGTGGTGGTGGTGGTTTAATCCCAGGTGGTGGCCTTGGTGGGGGTGGCCCTTGTCTCGTAGGAGGTTCAGGATTAGCCCCAGAAACTCCAGAAGAATTTGGAGGATATGAAGAATTAGAAACACTGGATGTTCCTGACATCCAGGGTGGCAAAGATTCACTTTCCTTAAATTTCTTCCATGGAGGTACTACTTCATCATTCAGTATTGGGTTTGAAGAATTGGATTGATCATTCACTGAAGTCATTGGCAATTGATGACTTTGGTTATCATTACCTAATTGTGGTTGAGGATAATCCGGTTGTCTCTGGTCTGGTACTTGTCCTCCTTGTGGTTGTCCTTTCTGTTTACAATCTCTTGCAAAATGACCAATATTCCCACAAACCCTACACACAATCTTGGTGATATCAAAATTCGTCTTTGGTGCGGTAGAATATTTCTCACTATCAAAAGGTTTGGTTTCTCTTAAAGTCCCATTCAAAACTGCCAATTCCCGTAATTGTTCTCTTTTCAATTCATTGTGGTGCATGGGTGATGATATAGCCTTTTCCATGACTTCATTAGTCATATAAATGGCTTTGGCTATTTTCTGTTGACTGTCAGCAGTAATTACCACATGTAATTCATCACTAAAAGAATCATGAGTAGGATCTGATGATGATGATGAGGATGAGGATAAATCAGTTAGTGTATGCATTGATTTCCCATCTTTAACAGAACCTTTCCCTCTTATTGCTAATTTGGCCCCACTATCTTCTTGTAATTTCCTTAATGTGTTCCCTCTTGGACCTAAAAGAAATCCTACAAAATTTATATCTGGATAATCTTTTACAGGGATATATAATTTTTCAAGAGTCTTTTCTGGTTTTTTATAATCATATGGGGGTTGATAATCTTTTATACTACTGGCAGCTAATTCAATTAAATAATTTCTCTCTTTTTCTAAACTGGTTTGAACTCTAATTTGTCTAGTATTAACTCTGTTACCATTATTATCATATCTAGGAGGAGGGGATGGATCTCTTCTCAAATTTGGATTTTCTGAAACATTTCCCGATGGCAAAAGGCTTAAGATATCAATTCTTCTTTGTTGTGATGCTTTTAAAATGTCAGAAATTTCTTCAACTCGAACGTATTGTTGATAAGCATTGATTTGTTCACTGGTAAGGTGACCAACTATGATATTATCTAATTGTTTATCTTGTAAAGTTTTATATCTGGAAGGATTTCCTGACCATAAAGTTTTTCTTTGGGAAGTCTGAGGTTGAGTTGGAGCAGTTGATCGTCCTCTAGAGTCATCAGATGACCCTTGGTATCTGTCCAATGTTCTTCTACTGTACATTTATTGATTGAGTAGATGAAAAATTATCTCATCGCGGAGAACTGACAGAAATACGCACCCACTAACACTGTGAGGTAATACACTAACTAACTCTACTCTTGTATATATTCTATATTCTATTAAATCTTCATAAATCGTAACACACTCAATACTTCCCAACCAGCTTTTCTTTGAATGATTTCTGTAACATTCCAACCTCTCAGTTCCATCACTTGTTTAACTTTTAATGGATCATTTCTAGCACAAAATAAAATATATGCGATCCCATTAGCAGATAAGATCAAATGTAATTGATCAAGAAGTTTCCACGTTACAGACATCCCAGTAGGCCCACCAAGAAGAGCTAAATCAAGCCACTGTGGATCATTTAACTCTATTGGGATCTCAGGAACTTGTTCAGCAGGAACATAAGGAGGATTAAATATCAATAAATCAATACAATTAGGTATCAAAGCCCCAGTTAAATCCATCTGACAACAATCTAACATCATGAAAGATTGGTTATTATTAAGTTTAGATGTTTCTAAACATGCTTTACAGGCATGAGGATTAATATCAGTAGAAATAACTAAAGAATTATTTAAAATATTAGAGATTATAAAACTAGTAACCATTCCAGATCCGGCCCCAATTTCTGTAATTATAGGACCAGTGTTGGCCAATTTCTTTGTTAAGAATCCAGCTTCATTTTCAAAACAATCTAAAAGAAGAAAAGTATCTTCAGATGGTTCATAGACTTTTTCATAGTCAAGTTGTCCTGTTTGAGGTGTGGGGAGCATTAATACAAAGGGCTACTTGCAATCTGAATATTTTAAACCACCAGAAAAAAACATTTTTCAATTATCGCGACTTTGACTAAATTATATAAAATCTAAAAATCTCCAATTACTACTTTGTTAATAAGCTAGATATAATCCCACAAATACTCGATCATGCAAGTCAAAGTAAAGACATTGACGGGGAGAGATATTCCAGTAGATGTTGAGGCTACTGATAAGATTATGCACATCAAAGAAATGATGGAAGAAAAAGAAGGAATTCCACCATCCCAACAACGATTAATCTTTAATGGATCATCATTAAATGATGAATCGTCCGTTGAAGAATCTGGTATAAAGGCAGGATCATCATTGCATTTGGTATTGACTTTAAGAGGGGGGTGTTAGAGTACTAGGTTTTGTGTGTGTGTGTGTCTGGGTGTGTGTGTGTGTGTATGATTACTGTTATATACGTTGATATACGTTAATATATGGAACGTACTGGATACCGATCAATTTTCCTTCTTCGCTGCCCATGTTTTGGCATTCATTAAAAACTTGCTTAATCCTTGGTTTTCAACCATATCATCAGGGAAAATATACTCTATATATTCTTCTTGAATATCATCAGTATATCTCTTCTTCTTTACAATTTGGGGGAATTTCTTGTTTACCACCAGTTTTGTTTCATCATCTCCATAAACTTCTTCATATTGTTTCCAAGCTTCTAAGATAATCACTCGTTCTTCATTGGATTGCTTAGATTTATAATTATCTAATGCCTGTTTAAACACCTTTCTAGTATTTTCTTTTTGTTCATGCTCGATTTGGAATTCAAATGTATTATTATCACTGTTATTAAATTCTGTCACTTGAGTATCATTAGGAATTGAAGATTCAAAATTTGCATAAAAAATCCATAATTTTACATCATTAGTTTGTGTCAATAAATCATTAAATAAATCTCTAGCCTTATCAAATTCAAATAATTCTTTATAATAATCAATAAATGAAATACATAAATGGTCAAATGGATTCAATTTATCTGCCACATAATCTACCTTGGTTAATTTCAATCCTAATTGATATAATGATTCAGTTCTTTCGAATTCTTGTAATTCTCTTTCAAATTCAATGAATTGTAATAGCACTTCTAATGCTTTAAAATTATTAATTAAACTTAATTCAAACCATTTTTGATAGATTTTTCTTACTCTATCAAATTGACCTAATCGTTTTTCAAGGGTTATATAATATTTAAAAATATTATGTTTTGGAAATTTTAAAGTTCCAATAGCTCTACCTAAGATTTTTCTAGCTTTATTAATCCCATTTAAATCATCATTACGTATTTCAAACTCTGCTAAAAATATCCAAATTTTCCCAAAGGTAAAAGTTGATGGAATTATTTTTAAACAATTATTCCAAATTTCTCTTGATTTATCAATATTGTTTAAATGAAATTCTTGATGAAATGCATACTTAATCCATAAATAAATATATCTTCTCCATATGATAGTTTTGGATGAGTGTTTTGGAATATAACCTTCAGATATGGCCAATTCCATATATTTGATTAATTCATCCCCTTCAAGTAATCCAAATAATAACCACCAAGAATCAATGTCTTGAGGATTAGATTCAATATTTGATATATAAGTTAACTTTCTCTTTATTTGTTGATTATGAGCTTGAGTTTGAGGTTGAGATTTAGACCCCATAGAAAGATTCCCATCTTTAAAACTAATAGAAATATTAAAGATCTTTTCATATTGTTCAGGATGGAAATTAAATTTGGATTTATCCAAAATGTTTTGAAAAATTTCATTAGCTCTTTTAATTTCTCCTTGTTTAAATTCCCAATTTGTCCATTTTTGAATTATATTAGGAATTTTATCATCATTTAAATCACCAATTAATAAAGAATCAATTGAACTTTCAAAAACACTTCGTATATATTGAATATCATTATTAGAAAGCTCAAAATTAATCCAATTTAGCCAAACAGTTCCTTTAGGATGTAATATCAAATATCTTTTAAATAAATCTCTTACATTATCAACCTCTTGACATCGTTTTTCAAATTCAATATACGAATCCCATACTCTTGTTGATGACCCCCAAGTGACCCATTTTTCAAATAATTGTCGAACTTTTAAAGGGTTTTGTAAAGTTTCTTCCATTTGAATATAAATATACCAAAATTTATCCACTTTTGGTAAAATTGAAATGGCTCGTTCTAATATATTTCTAGCATGATTAACATACCCATTAGAAATCTCAACATTAATATATGAAGTCCAAAATGGGATATGTTCAACGTTTATCAGCAAAGCTCTTTCATATATCGACCTAGCTCTCTTTATGTCATGGTTAGTTTCGGCTTCCCATTTAGCATACCTTAGCCATTGGCCAGTATTTAATCTATTCTTATTGATATGTTGTTCATAATCTCTTCGTATGATTAATTGAGAAGACCGTAGTTCTTCCAAGTCTTCAATGGTTTGGTCTGTTTTGTCTAACTGGACACGTTGGTCATATGAGTCTTTTATAAGACTTTCACTGGTTATGGGTTCGTTTCTGGTCATGAATCATTAATTTCTATAATAGTCTTGGATATTAAAGGTATATATGAAATATGTGCTTTTGGTATACACTTGATATACTCGTATTCACTTGAAGTATTGGCTTTGAATTATTTGACCTTAAATCACAATACCTTACTTTCAGAGGTATGTTGGCTATTCATAAACTTCTTAAACCTTTCTTCTTGTTAAAGAATAAATGATCTTATGCTTCTTGTTCAAGGCTCCTACTTCCTCTCAGTCTGTATTTCTAGTGATGCGATGCTTGCATAGTTAACAAGTGCGGAACAAGTGCGCGCAAATCGATGCGCACAAAATGTGAGAACAAATGAGGTGGTCGAGTAAAACGAGCAGGAAAAAAAATTAAAAAAATTAAGAATTGCCTTCAGCCAGATTCGAACTGACGATCTCCTCATTACTAGTGAGGTGCCTTACCAACTTGGCCATAAAGGCTTTAACTATGGTGCGCTACCGAGCGCACAACTGAATTTTGTGCGCTCATGGCCCCACATTTTTGAGCTTTAGTTGTTTTTCGAGTTTTAATGCTACCAGCACACCGGTTTTTCGAAGAAAAGTAGTGTCCAGCAGAGTAGCTTTTTTCTCAGCTTTAAAATATGGGTATTTTTGTATGGGCATGTCTAGTAAAAAACTGTCGAAATTTGGGGGTTTTGTGAGATTCGAATGTGGTAATTCTGACCACTTTTTAATAAAGTACTTTGATTCATTTAGCTATCACCAATATTTTTTTAAGATTATTATAATATTGATTTTTGGGAAGACATATCTTCAAAAAAATTGGTGTTTTACTGGTGTAATCATTGATCATTGATTGTAAAGCTGGGGATTTCACGAAAAATTAGATAATTGGATTTTTGCACCCAAAAATACCCAGGTCAAGAAATTGTTAAGAAATTATCTTGAAAATCCATGGGATAGTATATATATCTATAGAGAAGATGTACAAGTTTGAAAAGATGGAAAAAATGAAAGGGTCACGGGATAAAAGGGGTAAGAAACAAAGGTTAGGAAATGCTAGAGATGCAAGGTTGTGGCCATAATGGCTGCACACTGATCTGTTGTGCGCTGAGGTCCGCGCACAACAGCTCACACAACAGCTCACACAACAGAGCACACCAACGCACACACCAACGCACTTACACCTTTGATGTACATAGGGTTTTAAGGTATATACCTTAAAACCACAATTAGTAGTTATAAGAGCTCACACCAAAGCGGTTATATATGTGGAATGAGCTGATGAACCTATATTGTCAAAAAAGGTTTATTAGTTATTCGTTTGTATAGCAGTAGAGTTTACAGTTAAATAGGAATAATGATAAGAAATTGTGATTTTCACACATTCATCAATTGATCATTTTCCAAGATCAAAATTGACACACATGAAACCTTGACACCAAATAATTATCAAATCACCATTTTTTTATACTATCTTAGCCAGTACATTAAACATAGTCAATTCTATCAGTTTAAAGAGTTTTAACAGCTTGTATTGTAATTAAATGATTTTAATGGATTTATTAAATATCGGGGTCGTGTACGGAGAATTTGGTTGGACCTCAAGAGAAAATTTGCAGCAATATCTAGTCACCAGAGCATATGGGAGGTATTCCTTCAACATATAATACACTTTCATATGGGTCCATACTTCCTCACAAATTCTTATACACTGTTATATAAACCCCTATAGCACGAATCCTATCTGCTTTGACCGATTGGTATACGTACCCTGCCCAAATCCATTTGTTGGTGTGACGGGTGACTTTCCGATCATGTTCATCGTTTCCGCATTGGGTAAACATTTGAAGCCATACACATCCATGTCAATAATCATCAACATTACAAATCCCTTTCAAGTAGAAGAATAAAGTCAGTAAAACCATACCGCTACACCCATATACAAGTTGTTTATAAGAATATTAACCCCTCAATCATTACCATCTACTATCTCCAGTCCACACACACACACACACACTCTACATCTCTTAATAATTCCTTAGTGGTGATTGGTCCCGCACTTTTCTTTTGAACGTGAAAAATCCTGATCAAATCTCATCTTGTGCAATTTGAACAAAAAAGAAAAAAAAAAAAATCTTTATTTAAGACGATAAGTATAACTCTTATTTAATTTTTTTTTTTTGTTTTTTAGCATTTTTGGTTTCTTCTCTTTTACAACATGACATCATCAGCAAATAAGGATATAGTAAGAATAGGAGGAAGAAAATCCCATTTAGCGGTGGTGCAAAGTGAATTAGTTAAAGAACAAATTGAAAATACTCATGAAGATATTGAATGTTCTATATTAGCATTAAGTACCTTTGGAGATAAACATAAAGATCAAGCATTATATTCATTCGGAGGAAAGTCACTATGGACCAAAGAATTAGAAGCTTTGTTAATGGGAGATATTGGAGAATATAAACAACTTGATTTGGTAGTTCATAGTTTAAAAGATCTCCCAACTAATTTGCCAGAAGAATTTGAACTTGGGTGTATTCTTGAAAGAGCTGACCCAAGAGATGCATTAATAATGAAAAAGGATAGTTCATATAAATCATTAGCAGATTTACCAGCTGGATCACTTGTAGGAACTTCATCGGTTAGAAGATCAGCCCAATTAATAAAACATTATCCTAATTTAAGATTTGAAAGTGTCAGAGGAAATCTAGAAACAAGAATTAGAAAATTAGATGAAGATAATAAATTTGAATGTATTATATTGGCAGCTGCAGGATTAATCAGAACCAATTTAGACCATAGGATCAGCAAATATTTAAATGAAGATGAAATGTATTATTCAGTTGGTCAAGGAGCATTAGGGATTGAAATTAGAAAAGGTGATGATAGAATGAAGCAAATCTTAAGTAAACTTGAACATAAAGTAACCAGATTTTCATGTTTATCAGAAAGAGCATTAATGAGATATCTTGAAGGAGGATGTTCAGTTCCTTTAGGAGTTAAATCTCATTATGATGATGACACTCATCAATTACAATTAAAAGCTACTATAGTTAGTCCTGATGGTACTCAAAGTGTAGAAGCAGAGATTGAAAGTATTGTTCATAATGTTGAAGAATGTGAAATGGTTGGAATTAAATTGGGAGATATGTTGGTTGAAAAAGGGGGTAAAGCGATTTTAGATGCTATTGATTATCAAAGAATTAATCAAGCCCCTGAAAAACCAGCAGCATAGATCCCGTGTATCATAAGCTTTTCTTTTATAATAGATGTGTATATATATATAAGTCCCTGGGGTTGGAATTCTTGTGAATAATTAGAATGCATATTCAATAGACTTTTATAGTGGGGCCATAAGTTTGCGTAGATGAATCCGATGATGTTAAGGGTAACAGAGATGGAATGAGTGTGGTCACATGGTGGTTGTAATCTGGTAATTCTGGGGATTCTGGTAATTCTGGTAATCCTGGTAATTATGGTACGAGACAATGGTATGGTATTATGGCAGTGGTATCATGGCAGACTAATTATGGTTGAATAATTATGGGGCCATTATGGGGCCATTGTGGCGTCATGATGGTGGTACCATTACAGAGGTTCCGGTCGGGAGTAATCGTGTATTGGTGCTATAGTCTTCGGGTACCGGTGCTATTAGTACCATATCTGCGGTCCGGTATCCGTCCCCCATCCCACTGCCTCTCTAGCCCGTCGTATAAAATAGTAACACCGTCTCCGATACTCGGGCTCGTATAGATTTTTTTTCGCGAACTAAACAATCTCTATACGATGAGATATATAAAAAATAATACAATTGCAAAATTAGTGGATTCAATATATTCGTATTCTTTTATTGAGTTGTTTTCAAATTTAATTTCACTGGTATTGTAAGGACCTTATTGCTCCACAAACATATATTCGACCAGAGGATTAGAATAAACCCCCAAACTAATACCCACCAGAGCTACGCTTCTCAAGATTATCGGTAATTAAAAGCACCTTAAATCACACCTCCCCCCAGAACACGAGGACACAAAAGCCCATAATGGATTTAGTTTTAGAAACAGCTGATTATTTTATATTTGATAAAGTATATGCTACCATCTTGCCTAACCAAAATATCAATGGGACCGCCACCCATAATGATATAAATTATGATGGGATCAAATTACCTAATAGCTTAAACATGATTTATAATATGTTGGATAATTATCAAAAGAAAGATCAAGTATATGGGAATCCTCATTTATTCCCAAGTAATGAATTCACCTATCAATCACTTTTACCAAGATCTAATTTAATTAGAGAAGCCATTTCAATTTTTATAGTGACAACCATATTTGGATGGTTATCATATTTTCTTGTTGCTACTATTTCATATTTAACGGTATTTGATAAAAAAATTTTTAATCATCCAAGATATTTAAAAAATCAAATGTCCATGGAAATCACTAGAGCATTTACGGCTATTCCTATTATGGTGTTATTGACCAACCCATTCTTTTTACTTGAATTAAATGGATATTCTAAATTAAACGGAGATTTATGGGATTTATTTGATAATAAAAAATTATTATTATGGCAAGCATTTACATTTATTATGTTTACTGATTGTGGGATTTATTTTATTCATAGATGGTTACATATTCCATGGGTTTATAAAAAATTACATAAACCTCATCATAAATGGATTGTTTGTACACCATTTGCATCTCATGCTTTCCATCCAGTAGATGGGTGGGCTCAATCATTACCTTATCATATTTATCCATTATTATTCCCCTTACATAAAGTATTCTATTTGGTACTATTCACTTTTGTTAATTTCTGGACTGTTATGATTCATGATGGTCAATATTTATCTAATGATCCAGTGGTTAATGGTACTGCTTGTCATACCGTTCATCATTTATATTTTAATTATAATTATGGTCAGTTCACTACATTATGGGATAGATTAGGTCGTTCTTATAGAAGACCTGATGATTCTTTATTTATTAGAGAATCTGCTGCTGAAGAAAAAGCTAAATGGGAAAATCAAGTTAAAGGTATGGAAGCAATTAGACTGAAATTAGAAGGTAAAGATGATAGATCTTATGGTCAATAATCAATGTATGTGTAAAACAGAAAAACAGAAAAACAGACAGACAAACAGACAAACAGACAAACAGACAAACAGACAAACAGACAAACAGACAAACAGACAAAAAAAAAAGAGATATGGGTATATGGTTTTATGATCACGTTAATAGTGTAATTTTTATTTGATTGTGTTTAGACACTATATAGAAAAGTCAATAAAAAAATATTTTGCTCTTCTAGATGAACAAGCTTGTATTTATTGTGACTATTGAACTATTTATGTAATCGAAGTGGTGAGAATCAATTGTACTAGTAATAATAAAATGTAAAAATTATTATCAGTGCGAGTGAAATTCTCTAATCACATCAATTTATTCCCTTAACGTAACCATGAACCAATCGACGTTAATGGCCCTGAATTCTATTTTGACTCTTGGTCCTTATAAACATAGAAAAGATTTAACCCGAGAGTCAGTGTTAACCAAGTTTGAAATCATTGGTTATATTGCAGCAGGAACTTATGGGAAGGTTTATAAAGCCCGATCGAAAATTAAAGATAAACGTAAACCAGAAGATGAAATGACCACTGAACAACCAGTTCAATTATTTGCAATTAAAAAATTTAAAGTAGATAATAATGCCATACAGAAAAACAGTCACATGAATATGGATGGACAAGAAGTATTAAGTTATACCGGAATTAGTCAAAGTGCTATTAGAGAAATGTCATTATGTAAAGAATTAAATAATAAAAACATTACTAAATTAATTGATATTGTCTTGGAAAATAAATCGATTTATATGGTATTTGAATACTGTGAACATGATTTACTTCAAATAATTCATTATCATTCCCATCCAGAAATTAAATCGATTCCTATCAAAAATATTAAATCATTAATATGGCAAATATTAAATGGAGTATTATATCTTCATAAAAATTGGATATTTCATAGAGATTTAAAACCGGCTAATATTATGGTAACTAATTTGGGAGTGGTTAAAATTGGTGATTTAGGATTAGCCAGAAAATTTAATGATCCCTTACAAAGTTTATATACTGGTGATAAAGTAGTAGTAACCATTTGGTATAGAGCTCCTGAATTATTAATGGGAGCACGATATTATACTCCTGCCATTGATTTATGGGCTGTTGGTTGTATCTTAGCAGAATTATTAAGTTTAAGACCAATATTTAAAGGAGAAGAAGCGAAATTTGATATAAATAATAAAAAACTGGTACCATTTCAAAAAAATCAATTTTTAAAAATTATTGAAATTTTAGGAATTCCTAATGAGAATAATTGGCAAAATTTAACAAGTTATCCGGAATTTCCTTCTTTTCAACAAATGGTTAGTGGTTATAATGGGAACCCTGCTTCTAATTTATTAAATTGGTATAAATTAATTGGTGGTAGTAATAAATTTTGTTATAAATTATTAGATCAATTATTGACTTATGATCCTAATAAAAGATTAACAGCAGAAAATGCATTGTTTCATGAATTTTTCATGGAATCCCCAAAAGTGGTTGAAAATGCTTTTGAAGATTTAGCTCTTAACTACCCAAAGAGAAGAATATATACTGATGATAATGATATTGTATCAAATAATATGAATAAGAGATTGAATTATGATGATGGGATGAGAAAGAAGTTACGTCAATAACGGATGAACAATCTAAGGGATTTAATGGATGTAAGGGGATGATTTGGTACATAATTATATAGGACATATAATTCAATAGATAGCATAGATCAGGACCATGGCCAGGACAGGGCCCTGTCCCTAACGAGGACTCTAAGCCTAACCAGGACCAGAACCACAACCACAACCAGTCCCTATCGCGATTGCAACTGCGAAAAAAAACCTATTACCACAATAATGGAACTCATATATTCAGGTCCCTATTCAAGAGTATATAAACAAGATCAATATGCCATTAAAGTCATCGACAAAGATTTCAAAATCCTTCCTCATGATTATAACCGAGAAATCAAATTATTAAATCAATTCAACCATCCAAATATTATCACCATTATAGATGTTCAACATAAATTTGATGATATATTCGTATATATGCCATTATATTCCAATGACCTATTAGGTTATATACGAAGCCATCGAGTTACTAAAACAAGATTTGGTACCAATGGAATTCAATTTATTAATCAGTTAAACTTAGATATCCCGGTAATCGAAGCAATCCTTCCACAAATATTTATTAGTATTCAATATATTCATCAACAAGGAATTATTCACCGAGATATTAAACCAAGTAATTTTTTGATTTCTGGTGATCTAAATACCAATGACTTACAAGTAGTGTTATGTGATTTCAGTGTTCTGATCCCCTTGGATCAAAATGATTTAATCCATGATGTCTGTTCAGGTTATTATAAACCATTAGAATTGGTGTTTGCTCTTGATTATGGATTGGAAATAGATATTTGGGGATTAGGTATGATGGTTCTGTTATTATATTCCACAACAGGTGATACTGCTTTGGCCAATTATAATTCCACATTACCAGATCAACCAGATCAACAACCACTGCTGGAACAATTGTCAGATTTTAATCTTATTGATAAGATATTTCATGTATTTGGAACTCCAACAATTACTGAACTGGCTGATAATAAATATACTTATTGGCCTCAGGTGTTTAATGTAGAGAATTTCAAACTTATAAAATTACCCAATATTCCTCGACAATCATCAGAGGTATTATTTCCAAGATGCAAAGATCCACAAAAGATTGAATTATTTAATCGAATGTGTCATTTGAATCCTGCTGAAAGAGTCAAGATTGAAGAGATAACTAAAACATGGCAACATATAATAGAACCATAGAACCATAATAGAACCATAATAGAACCATAATCGAACTAATGGCGGTGCCAATGGCTTATGACCACAATCTTTTTTAATCGTGTATTGTGACCAGCTATTTTTCAATTGCGCAAATCATAGTCATAACCACAAGCATGAGACAAGCATGAGATAACAATAACATCCTTTCACCGTCATATAGATTTCTCTTATAAATATATACTTCCTATATTACTTCCTTATAGGAGTATAGCCTATACTACCCAAATTAGCTTATAATACACTTATGGTCTCCATCCCCGCCTCGGCTCCTATAAACTCTTCCATACTCTAAACATACTTCTCGGCCCCTAATAGTCATGGTAATAAACTTTATCAGCAATGCGAAATTTGACGCATTTTCTCCACATTAAAACTCTATTGTTTTAAGCTTCTATTCCGGTGAAGGATATTTTTTTTAAAAAAAGTACCAGTTGTTTGTTTTCACAATCGGTTGGGTTATTAAAGACTATTAAAAACGTCAAAGAGTTATTTATTTCATAATCCAAACAGTTGGGTCCCAGTGGAAAATAAACCAGTTTCAGTTAAAGCATCACGGATTTTTTTTTTCTTTTTTATTTTTCCCTCATCACCATCATCATTAATCAATCAGTCAATCACTAATCTCCAATTACCAATCATCTTTTTTTTTTTTTTACTTTCTTTCTATTTCCTTTTGTGTTTGTGTATTTGATTTCATTACAAGTATAGAAGAAACAAGATGGCTATTCTAGACGGATTCAAACCGAAAGATGATATCAGTTTAATTAACTATGAAGAATTGGAAGCCAGGTTCAATATTCATAAATACTACCCGAAATATTTCCACAATGAAGGAATAAGCACGCCCGATATTAAAGGAATGATTTATGATAAACCCATTTATGCTAAAGCCAATGAACATGTTGAAGATTGGGTTAATCCTGGGGTGATGAAGATATATGAAACCGAATTAGATTTGGATAGTGGGAAGTTAAAGATTCGAAAAGAGAGGAAGGAACAAAAGAAACAACGGCAAAAAGAACGAGAAGACCGAAGAGAAGATATTAAAGAAAGACGAGAAGAAAGAAGAGAAGAAAGACAAGAAAGACGAGAAGACCGTAAAGAATCACGAGACGAACGTAAAGAGGCCCGTAAAGAACAAAGACAAGAACGGAAACAGACTAGTGAAGAGACTACTAGAACCAGTAAACGAGACAGAAAGAGGGAGAAGTTAAATAATAAGAAACTACTAGAAAATCGAAGAAGGTTGATTGAAAGTAAGGAAAGACCCATGATTAGCTTTAATAATCCATGGGATAAGAAAGATAGTTTAATGATTTATGAAAACCAAGTATCATCAAGATTTGATGATGAGAGCAGAAAGAATAGTATAACATCAAAATTGATTAGTCTAGTATCCAATAATAGTGACGATTATAAAATCCTGAAAATCGATAGTTTTGATCAAACCAAGAGTGCATTAACGTCAAAGAGAAAGAAGAGTTTATTTAAGAAGAGATATAGTGATCAAATAGGTACGTATTACTAACATTTAGGATTGAATCGAGAGCCAGAGAGTTAGCCAGAGAGTTACTAGTGGAAACCTAAGCCCAAGACACAATCTACCAGAACCACCAGAACTACCAGTCCACCCGAACTACCAAGTGCACCAGAACTACCCATTCCAGCCTAGCCCAGGGATCCAAGCCCTGATTCACATTACGACGATCCCTTATCCCTATCGTCTATTCCTTGTATATCCTTGTTCATCATTGCAACAAATTTCAAGAGGGGTATGACGTCAGTGCGATATGCTCCCCACAATGTCAACATCAACCCAGTCAACACCAATAATTGAGAACATTAACAATCCCTCTAGTCTCCTAGTATAGTAGTATTCTACTACCATGCTTACCAGTGACTAGGAGTAACACCATCAATGGTTTGGTATAACATCTAGTCTATATTTACATCTGGATTTATGCCATTCATTTCGGTAGGGATTTGCATTGTTCTCTTTGATTTCATACGTGGGGGAAGACAATACAATTGCGCGTGCCTTCCTCAAATCCCCCCTCAATAAATTTTTATTTTAATTTTAATTTTTTTTTTATTTTTCGTTGATGCTCGTCATTCATTTCAGTTGTTGTTTTTCCCACTGACAAGGGCTAATTACTTAAATCGAGTGAAGTTTTTTTTTTTTTACTTGTTGGTTTGACGAATTGATTGATTGCATTTTAAAAAGGCATATTTGTAGTTCTGGTGTTTATTAATTGGAATTGTTAGATCATTTGGTGGACTAGGAAGAACTGGTCAATATAAAGCAAGTGAGACCAAAAAGAACAAAAGAACAAAAGAACAAACTTATTTTATAGACCCGGTAGGATTAACATTTCATTAGAGCATACCTATAAAACCCCAACAGAAGGTATAGGTATTATCCATAAATCCATACGGCACCACTAGGCTCAATTAGACGGCGGCAAATCTGATTTTTCTCTGTTAATGATTCAATTTTATTATTAATCACAAAAAGGAATAAAATATACTAATGAGTGATAATATAGAGATAATTACCGAACAGGTACATAATGGGTATGATGATGATGTACTAACCATTCAATATACTCAATCACAAATGGTTGGACATGGATCCTTTGGAGTGGTATTTCAAACCCAAATTTTACCTACGAATGAAATTGCTGCTATTAAAAGAGTTTTACAAGATAAACGATTTAAAAATCGAGAATTACAAATTATGAAATTAATTCATCATCCAAATATTGTTGATTTGAAATATTATTTTTATAAGCATAATGAAAAGCATGAATTATATTTGAATTTAATTTTAGAATTTGTTCCCGAAACTTTATATAAAGCAAGTCATTATTATGTTTCTAAAAGGTTATCAATGCCATTATTAGAAATTAAATTATACAGTTATCAAATGTTGAGAGCGTTAAATTTTATCCATTGTCAAGGGATTTGTCATCGAGATATTAAACCTCAAAATTTATTAATTAATCCATTAACTTGTGAATTAAAATTATGTGATTTTGGGTCAGCAAAAATATTGAATCCTAATGAACCTAATGTTAGTTATATATGTTCAAGATATTATAGAGCTCCCGAATTAATTTTTGGATCTATTAATTATACTACTCAAATAGATGTTTGGTCTGCTGGTTGTGTTATAGCGGAATTAATCTTAGGTCAACCATTATTTCCTGGAGAACTGGGTATTGATCAATTGGTTGAAATCATTAAAATCTTGGGGACTCCTTCAAAAGATCAAATTAAAAATATGAATCCAAATTATATGGAACATAAATTTCCTCAAATTAAACCAATTCCTTTAACTAAAATCTTTAAGAAAATGCCATCTGATTGTATTTTATTTTTATCAAAAATTTTACAATATA
This sequence comes from Yamadazyma taylorii, assembly GCA_030583035.1. Classification (NCBI taxonomy): domain Eukaryota; kingdom Fungi; phylum Ascomycota; class Pichiomycetes; order Serinales; family Debaryomycetaceae; genus Yamadazyma; species Yamadazyma taylorii. Next base: position 265,195 of record JAJMHJ010000015.1, on the reverse strand, counting down.
ATCCTTTAGAAAGATTGACTAGTTATCAAAGTTTATTTGATCCATATTTTAATGAATTAAGATTGCAAAATACTAAATTACCTAATTTTAGAAAATTATTTCCTAGTGAACAACAGCATAATCAACAACATCAAGGATCTAATTCCAGTTCTAATATTAACCCTGAACCAGATGTTAGAAATATGCCACCATTATTTAATTTTAATGCTATAGAATTAAGTATTAATCCTCATGAAAATACTAGATTAATCCCAGAATGGGCTCATGATCAATTGAAAATTAATTGTCCTTTACATGATTTTGTTCCTTTAAGTCATGAAGATATTAGAATTAATCAATTATGATTTTTTTATACTAAACTGTATCAATATTATGATTAATGATTACTTTGGGTTATATTTATATTTATATATTTATATATATAGCCAATACAAGAACCTTAGTGTATAAGTATTGTGTATATGGTTAGAGCACGAGTAGATGAGACTAACTCACCCTCACTCACACTCTCTTGCGCGCACTTCATCCAATAAAAATTTCTTCAAATAATAATTATCATTAACAACTAATAACTATGGCAGCTGGTCACCATCCATACATTAGACATGCTCCTGTAGCTATGCCTCATACTGATCCTAGATTAAAATGGGGTGCCAAATTATTAGGTGCTACTATGTGGTTCTACATCTTTTACAGAGTCAAACAAGATGGTCCTGTCATGTTTGGAATGAAATTACCATTTGAACATCATTAGAGACAACCGGTTTATGAAGAATATATTTACCAAAATTATCAATCGGTATTTGGTAATGATTAGTGGATGCTTATCAGTAGTGATGACTACTAGTTAGTGATGACTACTAGTTAGTGTCTCATATATTGACGACAACCATCATTTATACAAATAGATAAATTAATATAAGTAACATTTTCAAGTATTAATGAATCTACATGAGTCATCTATATCTGCCTCTGGCTCTTGGTCTTGATCTTCCTCTTGTACCTCTTGAAGAACCTCTACCTCTAGAGGAGCCTCTTGTACCTCTCCATTTAGAATTACCTCTGGTACCTCTAATCCCTCTATCAGATGGTCCTCTTCCTCCTCTACTATTACCTTCATAATCATAATCATCATGATCATTTTCATGTCCATATTCATCTTCATAGTGGTCAGATCCAAGATGATCTTCTTGATTAGTATGTCTATCTACTACCTCATCTAAATCATCATGATTATATCCATTAGAGTCATTCAAATAACTATTGGTATCATTAGTTTGATTTATCCCATTTTTCCCCTGCTTATGTTCCTGTCCATTTGTCTTCCCCTTTACGTCATCTATGTGTTTCCCATTACCCAAACTTAATTGTTTAAAATCCATTAACGGATCTATTTCATTATCATATACGTCATAACTACGTTGAGTGTCAACATCTGGTTTATAATTAAAATTCAAACCACTATTAATGCATTCATGAATATTTATTATTCCTTTACAATAATTTAATTTGATCAAATTTAAATGATTATTGACATTAACATCACATAAATTGAAATGCCATAAATTATAAAAGTTTTCAAAATACATTTCATTTATTTTACTAATGATTTCATTAGTGTTAAAGGTAGTGTTGGTGGTAGTGTTGGTGGTAGTGGTAGTATTATCATCACTGGTACCGATCAACTTTAATGGAATTATCTGATTTGATTCAATTATTGGAATCTTATCAAAAATATTTAAACCAATTTGTAATTGATTTAAAGTAATAATATCTAAACTTAAATCCGATAAGTTTGGTTTAATTAATTTAAACAATTCGCCTAATTTAATTCTAAATTTACAAAATTTCAATTTGAATAATTCTAAATTATGATTAAAACTCATCTCATTACCAATAATGGGGAATTTAAAATGTAAACTGGAAGATATAGTGAAATTAGCATTAGTTATCATTGATAAATATTCAATTAATGGAGTTTTAATATTACAATTATAACTAACAAATAGATTGATTGTATTTAAATTTTGTTGATTCAATTGATAAAATTCACTTATTTGAAGTAAGGTCATCCATAATTCTCCAAAATTCCCATTAATTATTCCATTAGTATTATTACCAATTTGTCCCTGATTAAATAAATTTATAAATTTAAATTTTCCTGATAATCCATAGATTTTTAAATCAGGACAATTAATATCAGGGTTTGGTATTATATAATTATGTTGATAATCAATAATAAATAAATTTGGAATGTTGATTTTGAAAATAATATCCGGGTCATCTAAAGGACCATAAATCGTATAGATTTTATTTTTAAATGATTTAGTTCCTGTTAAAAACTCGTTGATATGGTTGAAATTATCCATAATCTTTTGTTTTATATCATCGACTAGTGATTGATTAATGTTGGAGGTGGAGTTGGAGGTGGAGTTGGAGGTGGAGGTGGAGCTGGGGGTATTTTTATTGTTCAGAATATTAAATTTATTAATCAATTCTTCAATTATCGGATCAGAAACTTTCGTCAGGAATGGGATTAATTGTTTAAGATAGTTAATATCACATTTATTGATAGTGGATTTGTCCCAAAATCCAAAATTCCCTGTATGAATTATGATATCATCAGGGTCTAATGATTCGGATATTCGAATAATTTCATCCCAATTACCTTGAATATCTGATATCAAAGTAATCTTCATGGTGTAGTTAGAATTGTATGGTATTAGTGGTATCAGTGGAACGGTATCAGTGGAACGGTATCAGTGGAACGGTATCAGTGGAGGTATCAGTGGAATGGTTCAGTCGAATGGTACCTGTTGTAGGAACCTGTTATCCTATCAGTATCAATATTAATTTATCAGCTGTTAAAAATAGGTTATTTTAGCACCTAGTTTAGGTCCCGTCTCCAGTCTCTTATAATTATCAGACACACTATAAGTAACAGAAAAACCTTAGTTCAAACCCCTTTACCCTTTCTAACCTCAATTACTCCTAATTATAACGTTAACCCTTATAGTCACTACAGTCCAGCTGTAAAGTTACTCCTTTACTATATAGCCTAGATAAGTATATGTTCTCCCACCAGGTTCGCATTTTGAGCCTATCGGCCTTCTAACCACTAACCACTAATTTCAAAACCCTCACCTCAGATACCTCAGATACCTCAGATACCTCAGATACCTCAGATACCTCAGATACCCCAGATACCTCAACCACCACCACCACCTCAAATTCCATCCCTATCACCCTCCATAGAATGCTTGAACCAAGTGAAAGACTTCGCAATGCTATCATAGAAGGGAACCTATCAATCACCAAACGACTACTATTTCGATTCCCAGAACTTTGGTTAAATATCGATTATAAAACCGGTTGGAATAATCTTCATTATAGTAGCTCAAGAGGAAATTATTTAATTTGTTTCCATTTAATCTCATTTATAAACCAATTCAAAGATGAAAACCCCGAATTAAATAGTATTTATACTAATCATAATGATATGTTAACTTTTGAAAAATTGTCATGTTTACATTTAGCTATTAAAAATTTCCATCTTCAAACTTTACATTATTTACTACAAGAATTCCCTGGTACTTATTGGCTTAATCATAAAGGTGGTAATGAATTCCAATCTCCTTTACATTATTGTTGTAAATATGGATTTAGTGAAGGGTTAAAATTATTATTAGAGAAAGGAGCTGATTATTATTCATTAGATAAATTTAATAATAATTTACTTCATTTGTCATTTGAATATGGTAATTTCGACTGTATAAAGATTTTTATTGAATTTCTTTATACCATTGATATGAAGTTAATTAAATCATTTGAAAATTCAAGGAATATTAATGGTTGGTTACCAATTGAATTGGGATTGAATTTTAATTTAACTAATAATTATAAGAATTTTAAAAAATCATTGATAGCTAAAAATAAAGATGATAATGTTACGCTGCTGTTGATGATGAATTTGAATGTAAGTTTAAGTTCTATTGATCATACAAGTATTGAATCTTCCCATACCATTAATCAATCATCTCCAATCCCGAACCAGAATCCAATGTCAAATCCAATGTCAAACCCTCCTTATTCTAATGAATCTTCTTCTACTTATTTAGAATTTCTTCCTAATTCTCATTCTAATTCAAAACCTAATTCATTCACAAATTTATCAGATCCAATATCTAAAACTTATTCGAAATCAAATACCGGATCTCCTAGTCCTAATAAGATTCTTTCAAGTCCTATAATGTCAGTCAATGAACAATTTCAAAAACGGTCTCATTCACAATCATTACCTACTCAAGAAGAGAAAGACATTCCTCTGTTTTCAAAAAGGGATAGAGCTAGTACTGTACTTGAAAAACCTTCAAATAGTCATATTCAATCACAACCACCACCACCACCACCACAGCAGCAACAACAACATCAACAACACCAACCTTCGACTCCTATAATTAAAAAGACCCCCTCTTTAAAATCAATCACTATCTCACCATCTACAAGGTTGAATAATAATGATTCAAACAATTTAACCAACTCATTATCATCAACTTCCACAACAGCATCACCACCAACAGCATCACCACCAACAGCATCACCAACAGCTTCTGGTTCTACATCCACATCTGCATCCACATCTACATCCACATCCACATCGACACCAACATCTACACAAGGAATAAATGTTAATACCAATAACCAATTACTTAAATCAGGTTCAAATTCTACTATTAATTCTGTTTCTACATCTAATTCTTATTCTTCTGTTGATAATTTCCCTCGAATTAATTCTGTTTCATCATCAAACTCCCAGAAGGAAAGAAATAGGTCATATTCAATTGATGATCCTACTGCATCTCCTTCTTCAATTGCAGCAAAAATTGCTTTTAGTAGTAGTAGATCATCTCATTCTCATTCCAGAAAAGATTCTCATTCAAATTCAAATCCTAATAGTAATATTAATAGTCCTAAGGTCAATAAATCTACTGGTCATAATTTTATAAATGATTCGACAAATGGGTCAAATAGATCTGATAAACAAGAGTCTCCTACAAAGTCACCTTTAAAGCATCGAGATTCAATTAGTGCTATAAGTTTCAGCAGAATTAGGTAATGATGAGATTTAAGAAGGAGAGTATGAATTGAATGGTATACTGGGATGGTGAATTAGCGGGTGAATCAGCCCAGATCAATGATAGTATGGTAGTAAGATAGTAAGATAGTATGGTAGTATCATACTGTAGGTGCCTATCATATCCTATGTCCTATAGCCTATAGTCATCTGTTTCTGGTAAATATATCATCCAGCCTATATAGTGTATTATAGCGTAATGAATAACCTTGTCATGAATAACCTTGTCATGAATAACCTTGTCATGAATAACCTTGTCATGAATATTACTGCCAACTATCCATTTACCTCCATATACTTTATAGTAATTTGACTGAAAAATCATTTCCTCATCCACGCGATTTGAGACGTGAATTCTGTATGAAATATTTCAGACATTGATTGAAGCAGTATATGAAACATCATCAGATTAGCCGGTTTTTTAAACCTGCTGTTAAAAAGCAAGGTCCTATTAAGAGAAAGGGTCATCTGCTTGATAACCCAATAACTATAGATGGAGAATCTGAGTCCAATGAACAAAATGGATCAAATGATAGTATACCCAATGATGGTGAATCAAACCATACAGAGATAAAAGGTACCACCAATGATACCACCAATGATACCAGCAAAAACACCACCAAAGATCAACCAGTAGCTAAAAAACAACGGACTAAAAAACCCCAGTCCCACCTAACTCCTTTAGAACAAGAAATCCTCAAATTTAAACAATCAAATCTTGATAAAATCCTCGCTATTCAAGTAGGTTACAAATATAAATTCTATGGACAAGATGCCGAAATTGTTTCTAAACTTATAAATGTCATGTTGATACCTCATGAAAAAGATAGTCGGTTTAATTATAGCTCAATCCCCGATAATAGATTACATGTTCATCTAAAACGACTTTTATCAGCTGGTTATAAAGTAGGAATCATTAAACAAACTCAACTGACCATGTCTAAAACATTTGATGGTGATAATAATAAATCCAAAGGATTATTTGAAAGAGAATTAACTGGGATATATACTAAAGCCACTTATATGAATGAAGAAATGGAATTCACCAGTAATTCTAATGCTAATAATACCTTTGGGGATTTTGGAGATAATGGGGAATATCTTTGTTGTATAAGAGAAGATCATTTACAAATTAGTATGATTTTTATCAAACCATTAACTGGAGAAATCATCATTGATTCTTTTGAAGATAATGAATTATTGCAACAATTAGATACTAGATTAACTTATTTCACCCCCAGTGAAGTAATTTTGATGGGCAATGATGGGATATTTAACCCATCAATTATTAAATTGATTAATATTAACAATAACACTTGTAGAATAGAAAAGATTCATTATTCATTAGATATAGCGGATGTGTTAGAAGAATTACAACAGTTTTTCCGAGATTTTAGTGATGATGGTGATGGTGATGGTGATGGTGATGGTGATGGTGATGGTGATGATGGCAGTGGAAAATATTCTTCCTTATTTGATTACTATAAACTTAACTACAACCAATTAACATTATCAGTGTTAAACGAATTAATTAAATATTTAATCCCATTCAAATTAAGTAATATTTTTACAATTACTTCTAATATTCGGACTTTTAAAGATAATAATAGCATCAATGGTAATTATATGATTTTATCAGGAAACATAATAAAAAACCTTGAAATCTTTCAAAATTCTTCAAATGGTCAAAGTAATGGATCATTATTTTGGTTATTAAATCATACTAGAACTAAACTGGGGGAACGGATGTTAACTCGATGGGTATCACAACCATTAATTAATAAATCTATGATTATTGATAGATTAAATGCTATAGATGATTTAAGTAATGGGTTTAATCATTTTATTGACAGTCTTAGTAAACAATTAACTAATGATATTGATCTCGAGAAATCTTTAATTAAATTACATTATTCTACTACTAATAAAAACCCTATTAAAATTAGTCGGTTTGAAGTATATAAATTATTGAAAAAATTCAATGATATTTTATTATTAATTAAAAATTTTCAACAGGAAATTATTAAATTAATCAATGAATTTAAATCAAATGATTTAAAAAATATCCTTAATGAATTTTTATCCTTAGCAACTGATTTTAATATTGAAAAAGATTTTTTAAATTTAATATCTATAACATTTTCTGGTCCCAAAAATGATATTAATTATGAAAAAATCAATTATTTCAATTTAAATTATTATAATTGGGAACCTATTTCTAATCAATTAAATAAAATCGACCTGATAAAGCAAGATATTACTCAAGAACAAGATCACGTTTCAAAGATTTTGGGGAAACCAATTAGATTAATTAAAAATTTAAATCAAGATAATTTAATAGAAGTTCGAAATACTATGATGAATAAAGTACCATCAGATTGGATTAGAATTAATGCTACTAAATCAGTTACAAGATTTAGATCTCCTCATTTAAATCATTTAAATAATCTTCTTATTTATAATGAAGAATTATTACTTAAAATTTGTGATGATTGTTTTAAAAAGTTTTGTAAAAACATTAATAAACACTACTGGCAATTTCAACAAATTGTAATTAATTTATCAAAAATTGATTGTTATTTATCATTAATTACTACCAAAATCAATGGGATTAGACCTGAATTTATTGATGAATCGGCTATAATGAAAATCAAAGGATTTAAAAATCCTATTCAAAATTATTTACATCTGGGATACATTACTAATGATATTAATATAACTCCAAATGAAAATCGGATTTCTATAATAACTGGACCAAATATGGGAGGTAAATCTAGTTATATTAGATCCATTGGATTATTAACTATTATGGCTCAAATTGGATGTTATTTACCATGTGAATCAGCTACGGTATCAATCTTTGATAACCTTTTTATTAGAATGGGATCAATTGATAACATATTAAAAGGTCAATCAACATTTATGATTGAAATGTTAGAAATGTTACAAATTTTAAACAACTTTACTAATGATTCTCTTGTATTATTAGATGAAATTGGTAGTGGAACTGGTACTAAAGATGGATATGTAATAGCTTATGCCATATTAAAATATTTATTACAACATGATAATAATCATCCAATAATTTTATTTATAACTCATTTTCATAATATTGTGGAATTGGTTTATCAACATCAAAATACTTATAAAAATCAAGAAATTAATTGTTTCCATATGGATTATTTAATTCAACATGATAAGGACAATGACAATCAACAAAACATTGTCTTTTTATATAAATTAGTTGAAGGAATCATTGATAATCTGTATGGAATTAATGTAGCAAAATTATCAGGAATTCCCTCATCAGTTTTAAATAAAGCTAATGAAATTTCTAATGATATGAAACAAAAAGATCAATTACATCAAATCCTTAGCATAATAACTCATATAAATCATAAACATTGGCATAAAGCATTAAATCAAATTCAATAAAATAACCCCTGGTGCTTATTTTAAAAAATCAATAACAATTGAATTAAATTCTTCTGGATTATCTAAATATATATGATGACCAGCATTTTTAACCAATTTAAATCCAGCTTTGAAACCTGGATTGGCATTAGAATTCATATAATTTTCAACTTTATTATGAATCAATTCTCCTCCTTTAAAATTCATCCAATCTTTTTCACCATATAACCAAAGAGTATTAATTTTATGATTTATTAAAAACTCATCAAATTTTCTATCCGCTAATGGTAATTTAGGTAAAATTTCAAAATTAACTAATTTGGTAATTGATAATTCTCCAGATCCTTGAAATTGATTAAATATAGAATATGAATAATTATGTAATTTTAATATTAAATCATAATTATTTTTACCATAATTATCTTTTAAATTTTTAAATCTTTGAAATGACCAATAACTTAAAATTTTAGAAAATGCTGGTCCAAACATTTGTAATAATTGAAATGGACTAATATTCCATTGCCACATTTTTTTTAATAATAAACTTTGAGGAAATTTTGGTTTACCTAAATGTTCCCATAATTTTATCAATTCTTCATTTTCAATTACTCCATTAGTTTCACTTTGTTTGGTGATTAATTCTTGTAATGGTTTAGCTCCAATTTCATGATAATTGATTTGTAATGATTTTTCATTAATTAAACTTTCATAATTAGATTCAGTCCCCATTGGACTAACTAATATATAATCTTTACAATTGATATTAGGATATTTCATTAAATAACAACTCATTAAATAAGCACCCATTGAATGTCCCATAAGAGTAAAGCCCGTGTTACAATCATTCAACTCAGGTTGAAGTAATCTCCAACTTTCAAATCTATCAATAAACCAATTTTCAATTTGAATAATTTGATTAATTTGTTCATAATGATCTCGATAAGTTTTAAGCATAGTTTTAGGTAATTTTGGTCTTGAACTATTTCCAAATCCTGGTAAATCAATTACATGAATTTTCAATCCAGGTTTTGATTTAATTAATCTCTCAAACATTTTAACAAAATATCCTGATGCGGCCATATATCCATGAACAATAACTATTGGTGATGGAGTTAATTGATCACCACTCCCTTCAGGTAATGGCAAGCGATTTTCAAGACAAAATTCATGGATAAGTTCCCCATTTGCATTGATTTTAGTATCAACAAAATACCCAATAATGCTATTTTTATCATCGGTTGAAGGAGTTTCATCAGGTTTATATACCTTAATATCATCACTTAATATAGCCTTATATAACTCATATTCAATCATAATATTCTTTAATCGAGCCTGTTTATACAGTTCATTTTGAATAGTAGTTGGTCTCATTAATTTCAGGGAAAAGTTCCACCAATCTTTAAATGATTGAATCCAACCGATAGCGGCACCGCCTTGATCTGGTTGATCGGTGGTATGGGTACTAATAGGTTCTTCTTGGACACTTTGATCACCCATGATTTCGATAGAATTTTTAATAAGAGAAGACATGATAGTATGAATTAATTGGTAACAGTAGCAAGAAGATATCGGAACAATCACAGGAAAATACGAGCTTAGGGGGTAATATGGAAGGGGGATTAATTGAGGCTTTTATGGGAATGAAAAACTCGAGCAGCTGATATCTTATCAATTTCTCGCGGTTATCTGAGACAAGGAAAAGGCTTAAGGGCGTGTGAGGGAGGGAATAGTGCGGATCGGGCGAAAGACGTTGAACGGTACGGCTTAGGGAGGGGAGAGGGAGATAGTAGGAGAGGGAGATAGTAGGAGAGGGAGATAGTAGGAGAGGGAGATAGTAGGAGAGGGAGATAGTAGGAGAGGGAGATAGTAGGAGAGGGAGATAGTAGGAGAGGGAGATAGTAGGAGAGGGAGATAGTAGGAGAGGGAGATAGTAGGAGAGGGAGATAGTAGGAGAGGGAGATAGTAGG
>JAJMHJ010000015.1:157312-254580 GCA_030583035.1 Yamadazyma taylorii | reverse complement strand
TCACAAATTATCATATTAATATATTACCCTATAACCTAAAGAATGTCTATAATACTTATTTCTCTCATAGCTCTATGGATTCTCATAACTCTATGGATTCTCATAACTCTATGGATTCTTATCTACCTCAGTATAAGGAGGTGGATTAGCAGCAGCAGGAGCAGCAGCAGGAGCAGCAGCAGGAGCAGCACCAGCAGCACCATTTGATGGACCTTCATTGATAGCACCATATGTTGGATTAACAGACCCCGAAGGTTGTTGATTAATATAAGCTCCTTGACCCCCATGATTATGAGTATGATTATGATTATGAGTATGGCTGTGACTGTGGCCACCGTGATGATGTCCAGGGCCATGTCCTTGTTCCAAATCATTTTGATAAATATAATAAATCTTGGATTGTTTATGAATTTGATAAGGAGGATATTTAGCTATTATATACCATGAATGAATTAATCCTGGAAAGTATCCTAATACACAAAGCATAATATTAATTAAGGAATCCATAGAACAGACCCCTCTTCTGATCCATACCGGTAGAGGAGGAAACAAGACAGAAATGATAATTAAGCATAAGTCTGATAAGCACCCACACATGATGTATAGTTAATGTTTGTGTAAAATAAATTAATTAATAGGAATTTATTTTAGTTTTTATATGATGATGATCATACAAAAACATCGCACTATTCGGAGGACCGGTTGACATGAGAGAAGGATTTAGAAGACCTGATGGTACTACAAGGTAGAGCCCACCCTCCGAACCTCCGGTCCTATTTGGTAGGTCTCCCGATCTCAGAGTGCTCGCTAGTCGCACCGATTACCACTCACTATAGCCATCGCAGCCATTTAATGGCAAAAAAGAATCATATCACCGTTACCATCATCATTTCTGATAATGTCATTACTGGTAACAGTTAGTTACAATCAATTAAACAAGAAAATCACCATAAATAAGTCCAAAACAGTAGGTGATTTGTTATCCGCTAGTTTAGAAAAATTTGGTGTTGAAAATCAACTGGGTCAATTGATCGATGGTAAATCTAATAAGGTATTACCAATTGATAATCCTATAAGGTTTAGTAATATTATTAACAATGGGAAGTTATTATTAAAAATAGTGGAAGTGGAGGAACGGATTGTCAATTTGAAAGTGATGAAACCTGATAGAACCAGTCAAGTTATTAAAGTCAATAATCATATCACAATCATCGAATTGGTCCGTCAGTTGGAGTTATCAATTGATAATTTGGTAATGAATATGATGAATAAATTGGTGATAGTGGAAGAATGTCAACATAAGGCCTTGAAGGATTTCATTGGGAATTTAGGGAATTTGGTAGTGAGGTTTAGTGTTAGAAAGAATGAGGATGAGAGGAAGGAGGTAGAGAGAAGGGAGGCAGAGAGGAGGGAGGTAGAGAGGAGGGAGGCAGAGAGGAGAGAAGCAGAAAAGAAGGAAGCAGAAAAGAAGGAAGCAGAAAAGAAGGAAGCAGAAAAGAAGGAAGCAGAAAAGAAGGAAGCAGAAAAGAAGGAAGCAGTAAAAACAGAACCAGAAGAACCAGCAACGGAAACAGTACCATCACCACCACCACAACCAGAAGCACCACAACATAAATCACCAGATCCCCAAGATCCCCAAGATTCCCAAGATCCCCAAGATTCCCAAGATCCCCAAGATTCCCAAGATCCCCAAGATCCCCAAGATCCCCAGCATGACATAATCTATAAACCGTCCAAAACTCAAATTTATGAAAATCCCCAAGAAGACTATGAATTGACCCTCAATCATGCTAAAATCTATCAAAATATGGTCAAATATAAACCCCGGAAAAAAACTCAAACTCCTCCTAAATTACCAGATGTTTATCAACTTCGTATCAAATTCCCTAATAATTATATCTTAGATCTTAAATTAACCCCATTTGAAAAATTTGGTGAATTAATCAAAAGAATTGATAGTCATTTAACAACAGAATTTCAAAGTAATTATCATTTAAAATTAAGTTACCCTCCTTTCAAAACCTTAGATATTGGATTCACTACCAATAATAAACCATTGGCTGATATAACTGATATCCACGATAAAACATTATTAATTTGGATAAGTGAAAGATCAGGACAATATTTAATAGACGAGATCAGTAAAGATTATAATGAAATGCCCCAAGTTAAATTAGAACAAATGAGAGATGAATTGCCAGATGATGAAGATAATAAGTCCAACATTAATAGCAAGGTAAAAAATGGAGATAAGAAAGTTCCTAAATGGTTGAAATTGGGGAAGTAGGAGGATATAGCATTATAGGAGATAGTATGATAGTTAGGATATAGATTATAGTTTAAAGGATATAGATTATAGTTTAATAGCATATAGCATAAAGGATGGAGAGTAGAGGAAGGAGAGTAGAGGAAGGAGGGTAGAGGACGGAGGGTAGAGGACGGAGTACGGAGTGTAGAGGATGGAGAGTAGAGGATGGTCTATAGAGGATGGGTAGGATGGTCTATAGAGTGCATGGAAGATGATCTAATCCATTTAGGTACCGTATCCTTTAGGTCTATTTAGGTACCTTACCTTAGGTCTATTACCCATTAGGTCTTCAACCTCCATCTACAAGCCCCCTTCTACTTCGATCTCTAGCCCCTGCCAATAATCCCCGTCTACCACCGTCTACACCTCCAGCCACTATAATACCTCCCTTAATCTTTTAGCCATTCCGTTTACGAGATCAAATTCCGTTCCTCCGGTAACGGTGAAAAATAATTATCAATGTTTCAATTGACTCGGACCTAATCCCTCCTTTATAAACCCTTGCAATTTATAGACTGTTATACCTCAATTGATGATCATTCACTTCATATTATTGTCAATTGAACCTCATTACATCCCTCTACACATCCATACTAACCATCGTCCTCTTCATTGTGTCTTTTACCTCCCCCTTCATGGCTTATCTTAATGAGGAGTTATGACTCATTTAATGTACAGTAATTACTAATTAAGGTAGTAGATCGGCCTGCCACGACCTCAAATGAAAAAAAAAAAAAAAAATAAAATAAAATTTTTTTTTTTTATTTAAGGAGTTGAGAATCCGGTCGCCTGGTGAAAAAAATTTTCTCTCTTTTTTCCTCTTCAATTTAAAAACAACAACAACAACAACAACTTCAGACGTTATATATATATAAGTTTATTATTATTTTTATTTGTTACATTTCCTGCCCCGACTGCTTTATTATTGAAAAAATAGTAAAGATGTGTTTATAAATTTTTTTTTGTTTGTTACGTTTGTGTGTATAAAACTTGAGTAAAAGTAATTAGAATCTATTATAAAATTTTATAATACTTCTACCCCTACCCTTTTATTATATCTAATTTGATATTTTTCCCCAATAAGTTGTTGTTTGAGAGAAAAAAAGAAGAATTATTTTGTTATCCAAAATGATACTAAAAATGAGTTAATTTCTACTTAATTTTGTGTTTTTTAAAATACTTTAGAATTTTTGTTATTGTGTGTGTTTTACCCTTAAGATTATTATTATTATTATAAGTTAATATTTCTTTTCTAATTGAAGATTATATTGGAAAAGAAAGAAAATCAATGATGTCTGAACCAATTATTTTAAACGATACTTTTATCGGCTCTTCTCATTTGACGGGAGTCGATAATACTAGTACTGAAAATGTTAGTAATGCTGCTCCTGCGGCCACTACCGATGCTAAAGCTGCTGCTAGTTCTACTGCTGCTACCGGAGTTAATCACGATGGACTTTCAACCAACCATGAAGGAAGTAATAGTGGATTAACTTTTCATTCAGAGTTACTTGATTCTGTATTTCTGAATGAAGATGATAATAACAATACTCCTATGTTTGATGAGTTAGACTTCGTGTTGGGTGGTGCCAACAAGGAAGATTGGATTTCCCTCTTCGACGCCGATAATGAGGTTGATTCTAATTCTCACTTTAACGAAACTGTCGTTAAAGATGAAGATTTAGAAGTTCCTTTAGGCTTAGTTGATGATAGCAATGATGTTCCTCCTCCTGCTTCAGATAGCCCTTCAAGTTCTACTTTGGGTTCTGAAAAACATGAGGAATCTGCTAATGGGATGTTAACTCCAAGTACTTCTTCCACTTTATCAACTCCTAATTTAGATCAAACTAGTTTCTCCAGAAAACGTAAAACTGATCATTTAGGTTGTGTGAAATACAGTAAAAAGAGTAGAAGCCAACCTTTGGAACCAGTTAAATCGAATTCCGATGATCCAATTCTTTTAAAGAGAGCTAAAAACACTGAAGCTGCTAGAAGATCAAGAGCTAGAAAAATGGAAAGAATGTCTCAATTAGAAGATCGTGTTGAAGAATTACTCGGTTTTAATCAAGATTTATCTAGTGAATTAGATAGATTAAGAGGTTTATTGAGTCAAAACAACATTTCTTATTGATTAAATTCTACGGTTTTTCCAAGTGTCTTTTTTATTCTTAATTAGTTTTGTGTTATTAGTGTTTTATTTGTTTTTATTTTCTAGAGTAAATCTGTTTTATGGATTATATATTTTGTTTTTTATTCACCCTATTATTTAAATATATATACTAAGATCTAATTTTTGTTTACCCCTATTACCTAATTTTTTGCGTAAGATAATTGACCATTTATACGTTTTAAAGTATCAAGATCGATTTTATTAAAACACTCTTCACTATCGGTTGTAGAAGCAAATTGGATCAAACTAATTTGCTTGGACTTGATATATCTTAAGCTTTCAAATCCTTTAAACCCATTAAATATGGATTCTAAAGTGTCATAATCTATCTCCTGATTGGACTTTTCCGATTCATTTTGTCTTAATATAAGGACTTTATTTATAGGTCCTGATTGTTTATAAAGCTTGATATCTTTGGAAATCTTAATTTGTTCAGGGGATAAAAGTTCATAAGAGTCTTTCTTAGCTAAAGAGACTCGTATTAGTTTATCAAGTAACTTATAATTATGATATTTCTTGATGATTTCATCAATGATTTCTGTTGAAGTATCTTTGTCAAATGAAATGAATGCTTGTCCTTTTTTCCGTAGACTTTTACTTAAATGGATTTTATCTACGGGATAAGGTTGAAGAATGGATTCTAGTTCACGTTTGAGAGTGTTAAGTGACACCTTTTCATTCAAGTTGTTGATGTAAATGGTCTTCATGGTGGGTATGAGTGGTAGGAGTGGTGATTAAGTGTAGTGAGTAAGGGTAGTGAGAATGAGAGAATAGGTTGAAAAATTCGCATCGCCAACCTACCGAGTGTGCGAGATTGCTAGTGAGATTGCTAGTGAGATTGCTAGTGAGAGTTAGAGCTATGAAAGCTGATAGCCATTGGAGTTGAATGATGGCTTTCAGGGGGTGGTCATAGTGAAGACGTATGAATGACTTACATGAATGGTCACGTAGTAGCCTTATAACCCTACCAGGCACCTTAGGGACCTTACAAACGCGTTTACAGTTTATATCAGTTCGTAGTTCTCCCAGCAGAGCCTTTAATGTTTCAGTTCTTGCAAGTTATTTACACCTTCATTGGTATTTGAATCAAACCTATCTGGTAAGAATGAAATACTGAGACCAATATGAAGGGATGTATGAAGACTAAAGGGACTCTAGGAAGACTAAAGGGACTCTATGAAAAGCCTTATGCCCAGTGATACGGCAAAGATATTGGAGAGTAATAGAAGAGATCCATGTCATGACTACCTTTAGTAAGATTTGGGTTGGTAAGAATCAAGTCACTTACATAAATATTAACCACTATGACAACCTTGGTATCTATGAACATATTTATATGAATTTATACACATTTATATTGTTAACCTGCAAAACAAAATGGCTGCGAAATTCTGAATAACTCAAACACTTCTAGTTAAACCACATAAACCCATCCCACATCTATCCCCCATAATTTTAACCTATGCCTTCTAACCTTGATAATCTTCTTCTTATACCCGAAGTCATTCATATAAACCCCTTAGTCCACCCAATTTATACTTCTTCTATCCTTAAACCATTCCTCATCCTAACCCCGGTATTGACCAATCAAATCCTCCCTAATTATAAGCAGAACCCTTTAAGGTCTAAAAGCCCCCGATTTACACACGACGCATCACATCGCGAGGGTTTCAATTTCCAGTTATATAAAAAACCACAATAGCTGAAATTTGAACAATCGCTTCTTCTTTACCTTAAATCATCTAGGGGAACAAAACACACAAAAACACCCAAAAGAAATCAAACTAGACAATACCCAATTCCCAGAATGCTTGTCACATTAAAGAAGCAATTAAGTCAACTATTTCAAAGTAACAAACAACAAGAAGAAATCAGTCAAATAGATAATTTGATTGATAACGCTGCTTCTAATCAAGCCAATGGACAAACACAATATGGATCTGTCGATAGAGGACAAGAAATTAGTAATGAAGAATTAATGTTATCTATAAGTCAACAAAAGCTGGAAGAT
Source organism: Yamadazyma taylorii (assembly GCA_030583035.1). Lineage (NCBI taxonomy): Eukaryota > Fungi > Ascomycota > Pichiomycetes > Serinales > Debaryomycetaceae > Yamadazyma > Yamadazyma taylorii. Next base: position 248,091 of record JAJMHJ010000015.1, on the reverse strand, counting down.
GAAGAAGAAGGAAATGGAGGGTTTTTATCATCGTTTGATCCAAGAGTTATGTCCGATATAATTATTGGATTAAGTGATGGATTAACCGTACCATTTGCATTAACCGCCGGATTAAGTTCATTAGGAGATTCCAAATTAGTTATTACCGGAGGAATGGCAGAATTAGTATCGGGAGCTATATCAATGGGATTAGGAGGATATTTAGCTGCTAAATCAGAATCAGAACATTATTATAATCAAGTGAAACGAGAAAAACTTAATTTTTATAAAAAACCTGATAGTGTTAATCAAGAAGCTGGAGAAATTTTATATGATTTGGGAATTAGTGAAACTAATATTTTAAACGTATTAAAAGATCTTGATTCTAAACCTAAACAATTGATTGATTTCGTGATAAAATATGGTAAAGGTTTAGAAGAACCAAGTGAAGGAAGAGAATTTACCTCAGCTTTAACTATAGGATTAGCATATTTTTTCGGAGGATTCATTCCTTTATTACCATATTTCTTTTGTTCAATAGTTAAAATGGGATTAATTATTTCTGTCATTGTAATGATTGTAACTTTATTCATTTTTGGGTATGTTAAGACTTTGGTATCATTAGAAGATTGCAGTCTTTATAAAAAGGTTCTGGAAGGTGCTCAGATGGTTATAGTAGGATCTATAGCTGCTGGAGCCGCTTGGACTTTAGTTTTTTTTATTGATAATTGATCGATTAATATCTTTAAAGATTATTGACGATGATTAATACTTTTGCATATTTAGATGATACCCTTTTGGCTTAATTGGCCCGAGCATGAAAGAAGTTGATGAAGCAGTTGTGGAGAATGGTGTACAATGATACCAATTTTTCTTATATAAATATTAGTTGATAGGATCAGTTGATAGGATCAGTTGATAGGATCAGTTGATAGGATCAGTTGATATATTGCCATAGGCGCCTTGTACATTAGATTAATAAATGATATGTGTAGACATTAATAGGTGTAGAGAGGAAGGGAGAGAGAGGCAGATATATATAGTTATTAGTGATGATGTGGTGGTAATGGTAATGGTAATGGTGGTGATCCATTCGTGTCTATACCACCCTCACTCTTTCTCACATTCTTTCTCTCCTTCATCATAACTATCACCACTCTAATACCAACCCAACTTAACTAATTAATTTAATTAAATTGATCACCCACCCATAATCCCACCATCAAAACCATCTTATAATGTCAAGAAGAGCAAGTGATTTCTTATCCAAGATCGCCATCCCCCTTGGGATTACCGTTACCTTAGGACAATCAGCCATTTATGATGTTGAAGGAGGCAAACGAGCAGTAGTTTTTGATAGATTACAAGGGGTCCAACAAAGTGTAATCGGTGAAGGTACCCATTTTGTTATTCCTTGGTTACAAAAACCTATTATTTATGACGTTAGAACCAAACCTAAAACTATTGCTACCACCACCGGATCAAAAGATTTACAAAATGTTTCATTAACTTTAAGAGTTTTACATAGACCTGAAGTTACTAAATTACCAAAGATTTATCAAAGTTTAGGGTTAGACTATGATGAAAGAGTGTTACCAGCCATTGGGAATGAAATATTGAAAAGTATAGTTGCTCAATTTGATGCTGCAGAATTAATCACTCAAAGAGAAGTGGTAAGTGCTAGAATTAGACAAGAATTAAGTAGAAGAGCCGAAGAATTTTCTATTAGATTAGAAGATGTATCAATCACTCATATGACATTTGGAAGGGAATTTACTAAAGCTGTTGAACAAAAACAAATTGCTCAACAAGATGCTGAAAGAGCTAAATATTTGGTAGATAAAGCTGAACAAGAAAAGAAGGCCAATATTATTAGAGCAGAAGGTGAAGCCGAACTGGCTGACACTGTTTCTAAAGCTTTAAGTAAAAGTGGTGATGGGTTATTAATGATTAGAAGATTGGAAGCTTCTAAAGAAATTGCTACTTTATTGGCTAATTCTCCAAATGTGTCATATTTACCAAGTGGTAAAGATACTGATAGTAATTTGTTGTTGAATGTTGGAAAGTAGGTGATAGCTAATAGCTAATAGCTACTAGTTACTAGTTGATAGCTAGTCCTTTGATGCTTGGTACATACATTTTATAGTCACTTGTCTTGTAAATAAAAATTATAATTTTTGTCTATGATTTTTTGTCGCACCATCACCAGATTTACCAAAAATTCACAAACCTCTAAATCCTTTTAGTGAAATATCTAACATGAATATAGTATTTAAAAGACTTCAACTGACAATCTCTTCTACATTACAAGATGTAGTAGTAGTGGGTGGAGGACCAGCAGGGTTATCTATATTAACTGCTTTGAAAAACTCCCCAAAGACCAGCCATTTACAATGCAAATTAATTGAACCTAATGATTTAACCAAAATCAAACAATTTGAATCCCCAGATTTTACTAATAGAATTGTTTCTTTAACTCCCAAAACCATGAAATTTATGCAAAAAATCGGAAATTGGGATCATCTTGATTTCAATAGAATGCAATTTTATGATAATGTCATTGCTTTTGATAATAAATTTACTAATAATGGACCTTCAATAGTCGAATTTGATAATTCAAGTATTGATTTTAAACCAATGGCTGCCATGTGTGAAACTATAAATATTCAAAAATCCCTCCTTTTAAGATTACAGGAATTAGAAGAATATGATGATACTATTGTTGATAATGCTAAAGTAGAATCGATTACTACTGATTCACCTTCTAATTCAAGTGGAATTGATTGGCCAATAATTAAATTATCCGATGGTCAACTGTTTCAAACTAGATTATTAATTGGTGCAGATGGATATAATTCACCAGTTCGAAAATTTAGTGGTATAGAATCTCGTGGATGGAATTATGATAGTATGGGGATTGTAGGAGTTATCACTGTTAATAATGATAGTTTTAATTTAAATGCTTATCAAAGATTCTTATCAACAGGTCCTTTAGCCATATTACCATTACCAGATAATAAAGCTACATTTGTGTGGTCCATCAAGAATGAACAAGCTCAAATATTAAAATCCATTACTAATGATGATATTTTTGTAGCTTTACTTAATGCTGCTTTAAAATTAGATGAAATAGATTTACAATACGTCCTTAACAAATTATCAATTGATTCAAATGATGTTTCAGTAATAGATGATATTTCTTGGAGATTATCTTTATTGGAACCGGAATATAATTCTGGTAATAAAGTACCATTTGAATTACCCGAAATTATATCAATCTTACCAAATTCAAGAGCTGGATTTCCTCTTAAAATGGCTCATGTTGATAGTTATATTAGTAATAGAATTGCCCTTTTGGGTGATGCTGCTCATACCATTCATCCATTAGCAGGACAAGGACTTAATTTAGGTCAAAATGACGTACTGGAATTACTTTCTGCTATTGAAACTGCTGTAGATAGAGGGTTAGATATTGGGTCTACCTTGGCTTTAGAACCTTATTTTAGTAATAGTTATCCTTATAATCATGCTGTCCTTGGAGCTTGTGACAAATTTCATAAGATTTTCACCACAAATTTCACCCCTATAGTATGGGCAAGGTTATTAGGAATTAAGATTTTTAATAATATGTCACCAATTAAGAACATGTTTGTTAAGAGTTTTGATGCATAGTTATACCACAACCCAGATCATACCTCCAGATCATACCCCCCCTTTTATTCACTTGTAAATAGATTTATATTCTCTATTCATTTAATCTATAAAATCTTAATCAATATTCAAATCTATCAATTCATCATAAATGCCCGGAGTTGTACATTTACCTTCTCTCATTAATGCTTCTATATCATTTACTTCTTTAACACACCCACTAGTCAAATTTAATATATCATTACTAGTTTTCCCCACAACTATATCATCTTCTACTCGAATACCAATTCCTTGATAATGTTTAGGAAATCTATCATTCTTAGGAATATATAACCCTGGCTCAATAGTAATGACATTATTTGCTTGTAAGGATTTAAATTTAGACACACTTGGAATATCATGTAAATCTAATCCTAAATGATGACCAATATAATGAGGATATAAATATCTAGTTAATTCTGATTTGGTAATATGATGAAATCCTGGTAATTGTTTTAAATTAGTTAATAACTTGGAAGCTGAGAAATCATGTAAATCATTAATAGACATTTGATTATCTTCATAACATTGATTAATACATGATTTATTAACATTTAAAACAATTTCATATAAATCTTTTTGAGGTTGAGTAAATTCACCTGAATTTGGCCAAGTTCTAGAAATATCACTACAATACCCTCCTAATTTACCTCCTGCATCTATAAAAGTCAATTCCCCTTGATAAAGTAAATCATCATTTCTAGTATAATGAATAATTAATGAATTTTCTCCAGATGCTACTACTGGAATATATGCATGTCCACTACATCCACTTCTTATAAAATCATATTGTAAATAAGCTCCTAATGATTTTTCTGATTGAATTTCTTGGGTACTAACTTTAGCCATAGCTTTATTAATCACTTGACTAGAAATTTTCCCGGCTTTATTCATTACTTTAATTTCTGAGTTTGATTTAATTTCTCTCATTCCTGCTATAATATTATTAATAGGCTTAATGATTTTCCCGGTTGAATTGTTCTTTATTAATTGATTAATATTATTAATTTGTGGGTTTATATTAGTCATTGGGAAAAACTGATTAGGATTTGGATCTTGAATAGCTCGATTATCAGTGAAAATGAATTTATTTCTATTGATCAATTTTGTTAAATAAGCTTTAGCATTTGAAATATCATCAACTTCATCAGGATTAAAAAATTCATAACATCCCTGTAATCCACTTCTTTCTCCTTCCCAAATTTCTACCTGAGGATTCTTTTCGGGTACTAACATATGAAATATCAAATCTTCATCATCATTTTGATCATTGATTTTTTCCAACACTCCAATGGAATTAGGTTCTAACCATCCGGTCATATAATATAAATCATTATTTTGTTGGAAATCATAAAACACAGACCCGGAACTGTATTGAACTTGATTTCCCATTAAGATAGTAACGGAATTCTTTGGTAAACTTTGAATTAATTTTAATCGTCTTTCATAATATTCTACTGCTGATATTCCTGGGGTTAAATCTCCTGGTTTAGTAATGATATGAGGTCTGGTTTCAAAGGTTGGTTGTCCTAACTTGAATGGGAACTTTGGTCGAGTCCGAAAGTATCTTTTAAACATAGTTACCAGGAACATAGTTAATACGATTTTAATTAAATTTTCCAATCAATCTTGTTTCGCAAATTGCAGCATAAATTGCAAAAAAAAAAAAAAAAAAAAAAAAAAAATGAACAGAAATAGCTGAACCATCATAATCCATAATCAATGAAAATAGAGGTTGATGCTTACAAAGGACTTGTATTGAATCGACTGGAGACTAGTGAAAAACATCAAGGGATTACTACAGGTATTGATGCGTTACCAATATATCCTCAGTTAATCAACGGATCCAATGGAGTTGAACATAGAGAACAACAACAAGATGATGATGATGGTGACGATACCACCCCATCATCGAATACAAATGATTTAAACTCACCAAAAGGTAAAAAGAATAAAAAGTCTAAACAACAAAAAAAACTCGAACGAGAGCAAAAGAAAATCCGTATCAGTCAACGACGATTAGCTAAAAAACAATTAAATCATCAAGACAATAGTAAAGAAATTGATGATAATCCAATAATCACTACACAAGCTATTAAGAAAATGTACCAGAAATATCATAAAGAGCAAGAAGAAAAACTTATACAATATGGAACAGTGGCTTTATATACCAGTGATTTAACTCAAATTTTACCAGGAGAATGGATTAATGATAATATAATCTCCATTATATATGAATTTCTCATAAAGACATATATTGACCAACATCATCATAAGTATATTCAATTTATTAATCCACCAGTAGTCCAACTTATGTTATATACCGATTATGATATTATAAATGGATCTGATTATAAGGATTCCAAATTAATCATTCTTCCAGTCAATGAAACCATGGAAGGTGACCATTGGTTTTTAATAGTAATAAATTTATTGGATAATAGTCTAATTGTATATGATTCAATGTCAGGAGAGAATAATCAATTATTAACTACAATCATTGAAAAATTAACAAAGTATAAGTTGATAAATCCTAAAGTTAAAGTCATAAATTCAGTCATTGAACAACAATCAAATTTTGATGATTGTGGAGTTTATTTAATAATGATTACTTGTTATATAATTAGTATGATCATTGATAATAATATTGATTTGGATTTAAGGTTAATGAAATTTAATCCATTAAAGGCAAGATTGGATATAATTAAATTAATTGATTATTTGATATTCATTCAATAGGGGTTCACATAGGAATAAATCATTTAGGATATTGGTGGTAATACCGATGATATTGAAGATGAATATCATGATATGAATGAGGATAGCTTTTAGGAAATGCATGAACAAGGGAGGGTGAAAGGACGAGGTAGGACAAGGAAGACGTGGGGATTGCTAAATGGATTTAGATATATATAGATGTGGATATATATGGGTATGTATACGTATATATATGCTGTTAGTAGTTTGTGATTTACTGTTTGTAATACTCCTTAAGTAAGTACTCGCATTAGGTTGCAAAAAATTACATATCGGTGAGATTATGCACGGTAGACGGAAGATCATGCAGGGGGAATACCAGGGCATACGGGCGATAGGAGACGATGCAAAAGTTCTAGAGCATGTGAAGGATGGTATAGAGATAGAGGTATAGGGATATAGAGATAGAGATATAGAGATATAGGGATATAGAGATATAGGGATATAGGGATGTAGAGGTATAGAGATATAGGGATAAAGATAGTTCCCTAGCTCTTAGCCTAACAATCATCGATTTACATTCATATATACTTCACTAAATGATGCTTTAATATCACCGATATACTCTCATCATCTAACATAGCAGCCAATTTATTCATATTATTATTAACATCATTAACACTAGTTTCAGTCCCATCATTATAAAATATTTGTTCAGTTATATCATAACCAATTCCAATACTAGATAGATTTAATCCTCCAATTAATAAAAGAAATTTACTAATATCATCATCAGTACCATTAATTAATTGTTTTAATTGGTCACTAGATATTTTACTTGTAAATGTCATTAAATTTAAAAAGATTTTGAATTTTATGATTAATTCAAAATATGATAGAAATGAAGTTTTACAAAGTTCAAATCCATTGGGAAAATAAAATTCCCATAATTTAAATTGATTGTAATCAAATTTATAATATTTGCATTGATTCAAATGATCGATTAAGGTGATTAATTCTAATTGATTTGAAGCTTTTAAATGTTGATGAATTGGTGGAGTTAGTTTAAGTTTATTAAATGGTCTTGTAAGGATTTGATAAATAAAAAATATCATTAATATGTCAATATAATAATGATTTAATTCATTAATAAATATATTAGAATGATCTTGACTGATAAACTCTTCAAATTGACTATAATTAATATCAGTAAAATTTCCCATTTTAAACAGATGAAAGATATTGAATAATTTTATAATTGAAATTAATTGATTATGATAAGGATTATCAAAATGATATTTATTAATTAAATGTTGTAATTTATTACGATTATCAAGAAGTAACTTATGATAATTCCCAGGATTTTCCTGTTTAATACCACCACCATAAGTGGTATTATTGTTATTGTTCCCATCACTATTAACATTGACATTAACATCACCACCAGATTGAGGGGGCGTAGGAGTAATATATTCACCCCCAACCATAGAATCTTGAAACCATACATGAAATAAATTTAGGATATAAATCCAACAATAAAGTTCAAATTCATAGTTAACATCACCAATTTTTTCAGTAATGATTTTAGTTAACAAGTAGCTACCCCGTTTAAATTCAAGAGAAATAAACAATTTAGGAATAATTTCTTGTAACCAAGGTAAAGGTATAGGTTTATGATCTAATAACCATTGATCAATTTGATGTTCAAATGATGATAATTGTGAGGTATTGTAGGGAAGATTGAATGATAACTTCGGATTAGAATTGACATTTGGATTAATGATTTGGTATTGATTCAGTAAAGAAACACATTTATCTTTTAGCTCCGGATTTAGTGTCAAGGAATATTGGTGGATTAGTTTAGGGTATTGAAGGAATTCAAACATGAAGAATAGAATGGAGAATGGAGAATGGAGAATGGAGAATGGAGAATGGAGAATGGAGAATGGAGAATGGAGAATGGAGAATGGAGAATGGAGAATGGAGAATGGGAATGGGAATGGGAATGAGAGGAAAAATTGATGTGTGCGATAAGCTGCAAAATAATGAGAGAAAACGAACTGAGTGAGGTGAGGGTATTAAATAACCATATATGTTAGGTCTACGGTCTGTCATCCATTAATCATCTGTTTATTAACGTTCGATTTACAAATCCCGTAATAGTTAATTCTCTATTTACTAACCCCGTAATCATTAATTCTCTATTTACCAATAACCATTGATCCAATAATCCAATCATTAATCCAATCATTAATCTCTTAATATCATTACCATAACTCTTCTCTACAAAGTTATCAGACTCGTCAGAAAACTAGAACAGATATCATATATAATCCCAGCTATTCCCCATGTAAATGGAATCCATGTACTCATAGTCATAGATCCAGCTTTATATATAGCCGAAGTTAATAACCCAATAACGGATCCAGCTATAAACCCAATAGTAACACTAGTTAGTAGATAACTTCCTAATATGATCCCCCCATTTAATAAATAATCTTTGAACCAAAATTTGTTCTTAGTATAATTATTCCGCTTATAATGAAGAATATAATTCAATGTAGCTATTGACCCCGATACCAAATAAAATCCTGCGAAAATTAATAAGAACCATACTACTGTAAATTTCCAAATATCCACCGCATAATATAATACCAGACTTGAATATTGAGGGGCAGTAGGACCTAAGGGCCAATAAAGCAGGGGGAATTTAGGAGTAGTATATCCGATAGGAACATTTAATGAACTAATGAATACCTTCATGGAATTAACTAGATAGTGATTGTTGTTTAGAACAAGAACAGTGCGTAAAAAAAAAAATATTGAGCACACACAAAATCTTGAAAACTTCATAATTAAAAAACTCGCGAGTGGCAATTGTTCAATCAACTTTTAACACACAACATGAGTAGAAGATATGACTCGAGAACCACCATCTTCTCACCAGAAGGAAGATTATATCAAGTAGAATATGCTCAAGAAGCCATATCTAATGCCGGGACAGCCATTGGGATTTTAACCACTGAAGGAGTAGTGTTGGCTTGTGAGAAGAAATTCACCTCTAAATTATTAGATAATGATGGACTGGCAGAAAAAATTTATATAATCAATGATAGAATGATATCAGCAGTAGCAGGAATGACATCAGATGCATCTATATTAGTCAATAATGCTAGAGTTTATGGTCAACAATATTTAAAAACTTATAATGAATCAATTCCTTGTGAAGTATTAATCAAACGAGTTTGTGATGTTAAACAAGGTTATACTCAACATGGGGGGTTAAGACCTTTTGGAGTTAGTTTTCTTTATGCTGGATATGATGATAGATATAATTTCCAATTATTCACTTCGAATCCATCAGGAAATTATAGTGGTTGGAAAGCTACTAGTATTGGAGCTAATAATTCTGCTGCTCAAACTTTATTGAAAAAAGATTATAAAGATGATATGACCTTGAAACAAGGGTGTGAATTGGCTATAAAGATTTTATCTAAAACAATGGATGCATCTACTTTAAATAATGATAAATTAGAATTTGCTACTTTATCATTAAATGGAGATCGGGTGGTTCATAAGATTTGGAATGATAATGATATCGATTTATTGATTAAAGATTCGGGTGTATTAGATCAAAAAGATGATGAATAGATGCCGAAATATACAGAGTAATTAAAGAGATGTGTGATGTGAGGACTTGGGTAGGTTTATCGTAGGAGCTATGGCGTTGATGTATGTGCGTGTCTCTCTCTCTCTCTCTCTCTCTCTCTCTCTCTCTTTCACCAACCGCACATTTCTCTATCGCAATCGCAACCATTACTCTTTACCACTTCCAACACCACCACTTCCAACACCACCACTTCCAACACCACCACTTCCAACACCACCACTTCCAACACCACCACCCTTCTCCATTATGGATATCTTCAATTCTAATAAAGTCCTAAAACAAATCAATACCCATAATGTCATCAGTCAATCCATTGCTACTCAATTGAATAAACGGACTCAAATCAATCTTGAATTGGCTCATGAAATCGAATTAGATAGTGAAGAAAGTGATGTTCCTAATCAAGATCTTAATGATGATAATTTAAAAACTATTAGCACTATATCTAATTTATTAATCTACGAGTGTTTAGTATTGAGACAAAACTTAACTTATTGGAAATCCATTAATAAATCAGTTTGGAAAAAATGGTATTATGGGTTACAAATTCTTCCAGTTAAATTATATGAATTAGCCTGTTATTTACTGAATCATCAATGGGATTTTAAACTGATTAATTATGAAAAATTCAATTATTATAAGATTATTCATATGGATATTAAACGAAATATTAAACGAGTCAATAAAAAATTAACCGATAATTATCAGTTGTTACAACAATTACTTTTACATCAACTGGAACTTGGTGATTTATATAATCAAATTTCCATACAAAAATTAGGCAATCTTAAAACTATTAATGATACGAAATCATATGAACCTAATTGGTTAATAAAAAATTGGATTTGGATAACTGGAGTTGTATTAATTGGACCATTATTAACTCAAAAAGCCATAAATAATCGAATGTTGATTATTAATTGGATTAAAGATAATCTTTTATCAGTGGTGATAGGATTTTATAATAATTGGATAATCCAACCAATTAAAGATTGCGTAAACATTATTAAACAAGATTCTAATATAATAGCATCTAAAGAATCATTGAATTCAGATTTATCATCATTAGAAAGAATGATTAAAGATTATTTAATAGATAATGGATCACAATTACAACATAATAACTTAACTGATCAAGAAATCAATCAATTAATTGAACTGGGAGATTTAACCATGATAATGACCAATTATGAACAAGAAATGAAAAGTCCTATTAAAAATTTAATTAGAGGAACTTTAATTAGAAGTATACTAATTCAAATCCAGAAAACTAAAGTAGATGGTGATATAGTTATTAATGGGATTGATAAATTAATCAAATCTCAACAATTATTACTTGCAATTGTATCTATTAGTCCATCAATATTTATAGTTTATCAATTGATTAAATATTTGACTAAACCTAATTTTGTTATTAATGGGAAAGATGTTAAAAATAGTTGTCTTAATCAATTGATTAATTTGATTAATAAAACTAGTAGTGAATTTAAGGGGGAATTATTAGTTAATACAATTTCATTAAAATTGGAGAGTTCATTAATTTTAAATGAGGAAATTTTCAAATCATTTACTAAAGAATTAAATAAGTTATTATATAATGATGTTAAGTATAATGAGTTGACTAATATTTTCATTATTTATAGTACTTATTTTAAATAGATAATAAACTAGTGATTATCATTTGCAGCCATTTATGATTTTTGCAGATGTATGCAAAAGTTATGTATGATGCAAAAGTTGCAGGTGCTGCACAGGTGGTTTACAGTAGCTGCAGCACTGTGACAATCAGCAAGTAAGAGTAGAGAGATTAGTAACAGCAGCAGTGGTAGTAGTAGTAATAGTAGTAGTACACTGGCCCTTTAGCCAACTCTTCATATGTCAGTCCTATACTATCATTCATCATCCATCCCCTCTATACTTGTACTTCATCTTCAATCAAAATAAGCTTAGGAGGGGAGGAACGAGGGGCCCCATAAGCTTAACGCAATCTTATTAAGAAAAAGGAGGGGCTTCCCCCCGTTTGCAACAGTTTTGTTCTTTTTTTTTATTTTCGCTCTGGCTTTTTGCGCACAGACTTTTCCCGTCCCCCACATTTCTAAATTTGGTTATCAATTCTGTCAAGGATTATGTGGGGATGTACTTAGTTTGCTTGTGGATTAGCCTAGCCTAAGGAATCCATACTTTATAAATGCCATTCAATCTATAGATATTATTTGTTATGTACAGGGGACTACGAATTTAGGGTATTATCAGATTTATCCCTTTCTACCCATTGTGAAATTCTAGACTTCTTTTCCTATAGGGTTTTCTTGTTTCATTGTCTGGTTCTACTTTCCTTCCCCCACTTGAGCTTCATTTTATTTTTTTTTTTTTTTTTAGTTGTTTTTTCCCTCTCTCTCTTTCTCACACCCTTCCCTTTATAAATATGGTAATGGATCCTAATAATCATAAAACCCAGTTGGCTCATAGAATGAGTGATTATGGTAGTAAAACCGCTAGTGGGAACTCTAGATTATTTAATTGTTTGAAATGCAATAAAGCTTTTACCAGAGAAGAACATTTGACCAGACATATCTTATCTACTCATAATAAATTAAAACCATTTATTTGTGGGATTTGTTCAAGGCCGTTTTCAAGAAGAGATTTATTATTGAGACATGCAAAGAATTTACATAAGGGACTGGAGAAATCGATTTGTAGGATTAGGAAACTGAAGAAATCCAATAGTGATAGTGATCATAGTGATCATAGTAATCACAGTGACCATAGTGACCATAGTGATCATAGTGACCATAGTGATCAAGGGATTGACTCAGCAATGAGTGATGGATTAGGACATGGATTAGGACATGGATTAGGACCTGGATTGGGACATGGACTAGGACATGAATTGGGCCATAGGATTACAACTAGTCTAGATCCTGGTCTAGATCCTGGTCTAGACCCTAGATCAAACCAATATGCTAATGATCAAGATGATGATGATGACGATGATGATGATGATAAGAGGTCTTCAAATGATAATGAAAATAATAAGCTAAAGATGTCAGTCAATATGTTGATTACCTGATTTGTTGTATAGGGGAACTAAAGATTGACGACCCAGACACCGAGACTGTGGGGCCGGGAGCACCCAGATCCGACCGATGTGCCCTCGCTGCTTAATCTTCTTTTTTTCACACTATGTACATCTCTCCGCGCAATGGCCTTAAAGGTCCTTACGAGTTTATGATATTGTATAATATATATATTTATTTTAATGGGGTATAAATTTATTTATCGAACGGATAGTTGGTGGATTATTATAGGAAACGATTCCCATTTTTATTATAATCCTAATACAAAAGTATCGGTATGGCAAGCACCTCTGGAATTGGATGTCAATGAACTTGATTTTGACTATCTAGCCGTATTATTCGCAAAGGCTAAAGGCTTAAAAGTACAAGAAGTTGCAAATAATGGAAGGTCATCAGAGGAGGTAAGGGACCCCAAAGGCTTGAAATATGGAGATGAGGACCCAGAAGATCAGAGTAATGATGAAATTGTACATGATACCAAGGAGATGGAGGAATCAGGGGTACAAGAGCAAGAAGAGGAATTAGATGATGCTCCGATAGAGTATACAGATCATATAGAGCCAATAGAACTAAATAATGAGGGCAAGAGTAATGGGGAGGTAAAATATAATCAACCGTGTGGGTTAAATCTTGGCTACCTGTCATCTGAGGAAGAAGAAGAAGGGGAGGAAGAGGAAGAAGGGGAAGAAGAGGAAGAAGGGGAGGAAGAGGAAGAAGGGGAAGAAGAGGAAGAAGGGGAGGAAGAAGAAGAAGGGGAGGAAGAGGAAGAAGAGGAAGAAATTAATCATCAAAGTGACCACAATCAAAGCGAACACCATCTAGAGGAAGATGAAAATGATCAACAGGATATGGATAGTCTCATTAATGATATATTGGATGATTCCAACTCTTCTGACCAACCTAACCTGGATCATGAAGATGACTCTAATGATCAAAACTCCCACAACAATACCATTTTCGAATCAATTCTAAACGACCACAAAGCTACCATAAACCCTTACAATCCCTATAATCTCATAGAAGAAGATTTAATCAATGAATTTGTAAAACATCCGGTTTTCTTCAAACTTCCCTTCCAAGATAGACAATCAATTTATGATAATTGGGCAGCCAAACAATCAAATTCAATTGATCATTTCCCCTCAGAAATACAATTATTTTATCAAAAATTATTTGAACTCAAATCCGAAATTAAACACAAATATTATGTTGATATGAAACCTTCTCTTCAATCATTTAATATTCCTAATAAGCAAGATTTATTCTTATCATATAAAAATCTTTTACAAGATCAAACCGAATTTGAAAAGGCTAACAGAAGCAAATACCCTAAAGGTATAAACCTTAAAAAGTTGAGATTATCACAGTTTTTACAGAAACATAATATTAAAGAGATGATCGGAAAAGATGTTGAGTTAGATAAAACTCTGGATGATTTTAATAAATGGATAGAGTTATGTAATCGAATGAAACTACCTAAAGAAGTAGTGGAGCATGAGATAAATTGGGTATTAGGTGATACCAAACGGTTAGAATGTTATTTGGGGATAGGGGTATAGGGATATAGACATTGAGGGTTGGAGAGGATAGCACATGTATATAACAGACAAATAATAATATTGACCACTATTATAGCAGTCCATGTCAGTTGGAAAGTTCCCCCGCGATTCAATGGCCCTTTAAATATCATCAATGGTTTAAAAAAAAAAAAAAATCTCAAGGTTCGCATCATGACTAGAGTAGTAGTAACAGGAATTGGTACCATAACTCCCCTTGGAGTTGGAGTTAAGTCTAGTTGGAAAAACCTTATACAGAATAAGAGTGGTCTTATATCTACTAAATCTTTACCAGATCAATCAGATTGGGATCAAATTCCTTGTAAAGTCATTGGGAAGATCCCCAGTGGTAGTAAAATAGATAATAAATGGGATTCTAATGATTATTTCAATCGATCTGAACAAAACCGATTAGCTTTATTTACTCAATATGCCATGGTAGCTACTGAAGAAGCATTGAAAGATTCTAAACTTGATATGGATTCAGACTCTTTGGATAAACGAACTATAGGAGTCAATGTGGGATCAGGAATTGGATCATTCCATGATATTTATACTCAAAGTAATACCTTTAGCCAATCAGGATATAAGAAAATCAACCCATTCTTCATTCCAAAATTACTAACCAATATGGCATCAGGTAATATATCCATTAAATATAAATTAAGAGGACCCAATCATGCGGTATCTACTGCTTGTGCTACTGGATTAAATTCAATTGGCGATGGTTATAATTTTATAAAAAATGGATATAGTAAAGTAATGATTAGTGGGAGTACAGAACTGTCTATACATCCGTTAGCATTAGCAGGGTTTGCTAGAGCAAAATCAGTGGTAACTAGTTATAATGATACTCCAGAATTAGCATCAAGGCCTTTTGATAATAATAGAAATGGGTTTGTTTTAAGTGAAGGAAGTGGGATTTTGATTTTAGAAGAACTTCAACATGCTTTAGATAGAGGGTTAACTTCAAAGGATATTTATGGGGAAATCGTTGGATATGGATTATCAGGGGATGGCCATCATATTACTGCCCCACCAGAAACTGGGGAAGGGGCTCAATTATCTATGGAAATGGCTTTAAATCATGCCGATTTAAATCCTAATGAAATCGATTATATAAATGCTCATGCTACGTCTACTCAAATAGGTGATGTGGCTGAAAATAATGCTATCTATAATATTTTCAATCAGAATGATCATTTGAGTATTTCTTCCAATAAATCATCTATTGGTCATTTATTAGGAGCTGCTGGTTCAGTCGAATCTATTTTCACTCTTTTGACTTTAAAAGAAAATATGATCCCCCCAACATTGAATCTTGAAGAATTTGATCCGAAACACGCTGATAAATTCATTTTTGATTATGTCCCAAATCATTCTAAATCTCGAGTTATTAACTATGCATTGAATAATTCATTTGGATTTGGTGGGGTTAATAGCTCCATTGTGTTCAAGAAAATGGACATTTGACTTGTAAATATGTAATTAAAGTATCACCCTATATATATATATATATACTCTTAACATTCATAAAATCCTTCATCCATGTCTAATACGCTCTCTATGTCTGATTCAGTTCTAACAAACAATCTCGCGATTTTTCACTGCTTCATTTAATAGGTTTTCATCAACCACTTGTCGGCCGACAACATCACTCATATAACTCACTCATACCAATCACAAACATGAGTACCAACAATAATCATGGACCAGATGATAAACCCAAAAAGAAAGTCAAGAAGCCTAGTGCAGAAGTTCTTCAGAAACGGAAAGAAGGAAGAATAAGAGCAGCTGCTACCTTAGCAGATAATTTGAAAAAGACTGGAATCATGAGAGTTGAAGAACAGAATGGATTTAAACCTACTAGTATCAAACCGATTCCTTTGATCAATCAAAAAAATTATTACACCGACTACTTAAAAAAGGATGATCAAATTCTGTTTATTCGGAATTGGAGAACTGAAAAGTTATTGAAACAAAAATTAAAGACATTAAAAGATGCTGATAGTAAAGCTAATAATAATCAAACTAATAATAATTCCAATACTGATACTCCCAAAGAAGATGGTATGGGGACCAAAAACTTTGATGATTTTGATCTTAATGAGATTGAAGAAGAAATGAAAAAGAAATCAATTGATAATTATAATCTTAATGAAGAAGATGAAGAAGATGATGACGATGAAGATAATGGTGAAGGAGAAGGGGATGTTGATGTTGATGTTGATGCAGAAGTTGAAGGAGAAGGAGGAGAAGAAGGTAGTGGTAGTGGGAAATCTAGTGGGAAAATAAGACCGGGATCAGATGTTATTGTTGTTCAACCAGGATCATCAAATTTTAGAATTGGGAAAGCTACTGATACAGTACCTATTACTATTCCATCAGTGATTGCTAGAAAATCACCCCAATCCATTGATCCAAAAGAATATTTACCACCGGCACCAGTAAGAACAACTATTCCTGGGAATGGAACTGTTGAACAACCCGATTCTATTAGTTTTGGAGATGAATTTGAAACCATTAAAACTGATATGACTAAAGATTTTAAAGCAAGAATGAGATATTATAAAAGAAGAATTTTACCAAACTCACGTGAAACTGCTGCTCATTTTAATGTACGTCAAGAACCTGAAACTATTCCAGAACATAATGATCCTCATAAGAAAGATTGGATTGATATTACTCAATCAGACAATGAGACTCAATCAATTTTTATTGGTGAAGATGCATTGAATTTACCAATTTGTGAAAAATTTACTGATTGGAAATTAAGATATCCTATAGTTAATGGAAGATTTAATGAATCACCTAAAGATTATCAATCTAGACAAGAGATATTAGGGGATCTTACCTGTCTTGTTAGTTATGGGTTAAAAAAATTACAAGTTAATAAACCACAAGGATTTAAATGTATTTTAATAATTCCAGATTTATATGATAAAATGGTTGTTGAAACTTGGATTGATATAATGTTTAAATTAATAGGATTTGGTAAAATTGGAATTATTCAAGAAAGTGTGGCTGCCTCTTTTGGAGCTGGAACTTCTAGTGCTTGTATAGTAGATGTTGGAAGTCAAACTACAACAGTATCTTGTGTTGATGAAGGATTAGTAATTAATGATTCAAGAATTAAATTAAATTATGGAGGAGATAATGTCACAGAAATCTTTATGAAATTTTTATTACAACAACAATTTCCTTATAAACTGATAAATTTAAATTATAATTATGATTGGGAATTAGCACAAACTTTAAAACATAATTATATAACTTTTCAAGATGCTGATATAGCCGTACAAACTTATGATTTTTATAAGCGGAAACCATTTGAAAATACTTTAAAATATCAATTTAAAGTGTTTGATGAAGTAATGTTATCACCATTAGGATTATTTTATCCAGAAATTTTCCCTTTAAAACCTTCTCATCAATATAATTTTTTCAGTAAATCATTAGATCCTTATTCTATGAAACCAAATAATCCATATTCTAAATCCCAAGAAAATTTAATTAGTAATAATAATTATACCAATTTAACTGACGAAGACTTATTATATCGATTAAATGAAGAGAAAAATAGTAATTTAAAAGCTAATACCCCATTTTCAAAAGCTAAACTTACTAATAATGATGTTTGTGAATCTCAAGTTTTGTTCCCATTAGAAAGAGCTATAATAGAATCTATAACTAATGCAGGATTAGTTACGGATTTTAATAAAGCTAAGAAATTTTATAATAATTTATTAATTGTTGGAGGAGGAATTAGTAAAATTCCTGGTTATGATTTATTAATGACTGATCGAATTAATATTTGGAGACCAAGAATTTTAAGTAGTGGCAATATGGATGAAATCTTTGATTATATTAATGAATTAGAAAAAGAACAAGAAATCATTAGAAAGCAATTAATTGAAGAACGAGTAAAAGCTAAAGAGGTTAATAGTGAATCAGATTTATCTCCAGATGATTTACAAGAAATTGAAGATCAATGTCAAATTTCTTATGATTTAGATCATATAGATTCATTAATTGATAAGGGTGGATTATTACCAGTGAACATATTACCACCACCAAGAGAGTTTGATCCTGAAATGTTAACTTGGAAAGGGGGATCTGTTTATGGAAGATTGAAGGTAGTTAATGAGATGTGGATTTCTAATAAAGATTGGGATTTATTAGAGAGTAGATGTTTGTATTATAAGACATTATTTAACTATTAGAGTGAGTATATACATTTATAGATAGATAAATGTAATAGAAGAGATGGAGTGTATTAGATAGAGGGTGAAAGGATGTTGGTGTATGTGTAGATGTTGGTGTGTAGATGTTGGTGTGTAGATGTTGGTGTGTAGATGTTGGTGTGTAGATGTTGGTGTGTAGATGTTGGTGTGTAGATGTTGGTGTGTAGATGTTGGTGTAGATATTGGTGTAGATATTGGTGTTGATGGCCTGTGCCTCCTCTCCCGTCTCGGACATGAATATTGGTGGTACGGTCACATCGCGGTACCGCTCGGAGTAGTCTCCATCCTTGTTCGTACCACGCTAACGACCCGGGCCTTAATGATCCTCCCCACGCGTTAACTGTTTCATCATAACCCATTGGCATTCGCATTTGAAAAAAAAACTAAATGGCAGGTCGTGCCCTCTTATTATGGCCATGGTAAAAAAAAAAACACCCGTTCCTCGGCGGTCAAAGACAACCCGATCAATTTTTCACCAATAAGTTTAATTCTACTATATTCTTTTCCAACTTTTAAAACTAATCATAAAGAAATATACAATTAATCATGCTTAATAGACAAATTATTAGACAATTTAGTTCTAGTAAAGCAGTTAAGAACTACGCTTCCACCATCCCAAACTTGAAAATTAATTCTGATACTAAAGTTATTTATCAAGGATTCACCGGTAGACAAGCTACTTTCCACGCAGAACAAGCTATTGCTTATGGTACTAAAGTTGTAGGAGGTACTAATCCTAAAAAAGCTGGAACCACTCATTTAGATCAACCAGTTTTTGCTAATGTTAGAGATGCCATTAAAGAAACTGGAGCTAATGCTACTGGAATTTTTGTTCCTCCATCAATTGCCGCTAAAGCCATTGAAGAAGCTATTGAAGCTGAAATTGAATTAGCTGTAGCCATTACTGAAGGAATTCCTCAACATGATATGCTTAGAATTGCTCAAATGTTAAAAACTCAAGATAAAACTAGATTAGTTGGACCAAATTGTCCTGGATTAATTGCTCCAGAACAATGTAAAATTGGAATTATGCCATCTCATATTCACAAAAAGGGTAAAGTTGGAATCATTTCAAGATCTGGTACTTTAACTTATGAAGCTGTTGGACAAACCACCCAAGTTGGTTTAGGTCAATCTTTAGTTATTGGTATGGGAGGTGATCCATTCCCTGGTACTAATTATATTGATGCTTTAACTTTATTCTTAAATGATCCTGAAACTGAAGGGATTATTTTGATTGGGGAAATTGGTGGTACTGCTGAAGAAGATGCTTCTGAATTTTTAAAACAATATAATTTAACTAGAGCTGAAGGACCAAAACCAGTAGTTTCATTTATTGCTGGTATTTCTGCTCCTCCTGGTAGAAGAATGGGTCATGCTGGTGCTATTGTTGCTGGTGGTAAAGGTGATGCTAAATCTAAAATCTCTGCTTTAGAAAGTGCTGGAGTTGTAGTTGAAAAATCTCCTGCTAGATTAGGTAATTCCTTATTAGCTGAATTTAAAGCTAAAGGATTAGCTTAAGGGTTTAGAAGAGGGTAAGTCCTTTACTATATTTAGTTTAAATATATATTAACTTTTATAATGCCTATGGTGGTGTGGTGTGGTGTAGGTGTAGGTGTAGGTGTAGGTGTAGGTGTAGGTGTAGGTGTAGGTGTAGGTGTAGGTGTAGGTGTAGGTGTAGGTGTAGGTGTAGGTGTAGGTGTAGGTGTAGGATTGTCGTTTCTCACTATGCGGCTCCTAACTTGGCTGCTTTCTCATAAGTGAGAGCAAATTTCTATGACCAAGCACTTCCAATTTATATCCCATTTGTATCCATTAAATCCCCATTAGATCCCAAGAAAACATGAGTGCAGGGTCTCAAGCTATCGTTTCCTTATTGGATACTGATGTATATAAACTATTCATGCAATGTGCAGTGTTTGAACACTTCAAAGGAACTCCCGTCACCTATTTGTACCGGAATAGAACTCCACAAATGAAGTTAAATGCTGATGCCATCAAATGGTTAAAACAAGAAATTTTGAACTTGGAAAACTTGAAGTTTACAGATGAAGAAATTGAGTATTTAAAGAAACAATTACCTCAAATGACTGATGGATATTTACAATATTTGAAAGGTTGTCAATTAGATCCTAAAAATCAAATCATATTTGAACATGAACCTGATTTTGGATTACAAATTAAAGGTCCATGGCAAGACGTTATTTTATATGAAATCCCCATACTAGCATTGGTGTCAGAAGCATATTTTAAATTTGTTGATACCGATTGGGATTATGATGGACAATATGAATTGGCTTATAACAAATGTGAACAATTATTTCAAAATGAATGTATATTTAGTGAATTTGGTACTAGGAGAAGAAGATCATTTAAAACTCAAGATATTTTATTGGATGCTTTAGTTAATTGTAGTAAGAATAATCCAGACCAATCTAAATTTCTTTTAGGGACTTCTAATGTGTTATTGGCCAAGAAACATAATTTAAATCCTATAGGAACTGTAGCTCATGAATGGTTTATGGGAGTAGCATCTATAACCCAAAATTATCCAGAAGCTAATTCCTTAGCTATGAAATATTGGGTTGATACTTTTGGTCCTAAATATGCTGGGTTAGCATTAACTGATACTTTTGGTACTGATAATTTTTTACAAAATTTCAAAAAACCTTATAGTGATTATTATACTGGAGTTAGACAAGATTCAGGTGATCCTGAATTATATGCTGCTAAAATCCTGAAGTTTTATAATGAACAAGGATATCCAACCAATAGTAAAATTATTTGTTTTAGTGATTCATTAAATATTGATAAATGTGTCAAGTATAAGCAAACATCTATTAAATTAGGATTAAAGCCATCATTTGGAATTGGGACTTTTTTAACTAATGATTTCACCAAGAAATCAAATAAGGCCATTAAATCACCTCCATTAAACATTGTTATTAAATTGAAAGATGCTAATAATAATGCTGCTATTAAGCTTAGTGATGATTTAGGAAAGAATATGGGAGATGATGATGTGGTTAAACTGGTCAAGTCTCAATTGGGGTATGAAGACCATCAATGGGAAGGAGGTGATGAAACGAAGAGATGGACATGAGATGAAAGGAAGAGATACATATGGAAACGAATATAGAATATAGAATATGATTGTATAAGATTATATAGAGATATTTTAATAGCAAACATGGTTTATCCTGTAGTGACAATTGATAACAGTTGATAACAATCGATATATGATGGGTTTATCAATTTATTCTTGTAACGTTGTAGTGAGGGAAACAACCCTGCGATGAGGAAATGTAAATGAGTTGATATTTTAGTGTTTCTCATTTTTTTTGTGGTTAACTCATTTATTCACCTAAGAATCCTTCTATATAATCTTGTAAATATACCTTCCTGGTTAATATTATCCACCCCTTAGTCAACTTATTTCCTTCATTTTCCATCCACCCAACCCCAAACAAGACATGGACTTGAATGAAGTTAATCTCACCCAAATACTTGAGATTGCCAATGGATCAGAACGAAATATTCACCAACAAGAAGCTGAGTCTCAACTAAAACATTGGGAATCAGTTCAAGGTTATCATTACTTACTCCAATCAATCTATTTGAATATCGAATTGCCCTTACAAGTAAGATGGTTAGCAATCATTTGTTTTAAGAATGGTATTGATAAACATTGGAGAGTTAGTAGAACTAATGCTATCAGTAAAGAAGAAAAGTTTCAAATTAAACAGAGGTTATTCAATTTAATGTATGAAAGAAACAACCAATTAATGATTCAAAATGCTCATTCAATCGCTAGAATCGCTAGATTTGATTTCCCTAATGATTGGCCCGATTTATTTGATGAGATTCAAAAAACCTTACATGATTATGTATTTATTAAGAATGATTTAAATTCTACTAATAATCTTTTGATTATATTGAATCAGATCATCAAGACAATATCATCTGTTAGAATAGGTCGGTCCAGACATGCTATGCAAACGAAAGCACCAGTAATCGTTCCAGTTTTAATTAGATTATATATTAAATTCTTTCAACAATGGACCAATGATCTTGATTTAGGAATTATGGAAATTTGTTATTTATGTGTTAAAAATTTAAGAAGAATTATTCCGGAAGGATTTGAACAACCTAATAAAAATCAAGATGTTGTTGAATTTTTAAAAATAACAGTTGATCATTTACAATTATTGATTAAAAATCATGATAAATATTCTTCTGATTTAATTGAAAGATATGCTAAATGTTATAGTAAATTATATTTCAGTTTAATTAGTATTAATCCTACTAGTTTCATTTTATTGCCAAGCTGTGAATTAATTATTTCTACCTTTTTGACGTTTCTTCAAGATAAAGCAGAAATCATTTATAATAGTAGTGATGATGAAAATGATTTTTGGGAAACTATAGCATTGAAAGGATTTTTGATTTTAAAGAAATTATTGACTTATATTTATAAAAAAGGTGCCATTACTTTAAAACAACCGAAGGATAAACAAGAAGTCAATTTAGCCATTGAGAAATTAACTACCCAATTTTTCAATCCACAAGTGGTCCAACAATTATGTGATTTAATTATTAATTGGTATTTACTTTTGAGACCAAATGATTTAGAAAGTTGGTTATTAGAACCTGAAGAATGGTGTAATGAAGAATTTTCTTCTAGTTGGGAATATCAAATCAGACCATGTGCAGAAAATTTCTTTCAAGATTTAATTAAATATTTCGATAAAGATTTATGTGATTTTATATTAAATAAGATTTCTAATAATCTTCTAAGTGGTGGTGGAACTGATGTGCATGGGAATGTGAATGTGAATGTAAATGGTAATACATTGGTACAAGATTCTATATTATGTACATTCCAATTATCTGCTGATTCAATTGCTGATAAAGTTAATTTCAACCAATTATTAACAGATATATTTATTCCTATGGGATTAAGAAATCAAACTCCTGATGATAAAATAATTAAAAGAAGAATTTGTTTAGTTATTAATGAATGGATTAGAATTGATTGTTCTAATCAAAGTAGAATTGAAATTTATAAATTATTGGGAGAATTTTTATCATTGGATGGGAATATAGAAAGTAATGATTCCGTAGTTAAATTAAGTGCTATTCAATGTCTTAGAACCATAATTGATGATTGGGATTTTAATAAAGGTGATTTTGAACCATTTTTAAAAGATTTCATTAATAAATTGATCAACACTTTACAACAAATGAACTTTACAGAATCAAAATTATATATTTTAAACACATTAGCAGTTTTAATTGAAAGATGTAATCCATTAATTGATTATGATACCTTGATGAGTTTATTATTTATGGTTCCTAAATACTGGGAAATTTCTAACGATGAAACTGAAACCATTTTAAAAAATTCATTAATTAGAATCTTGAAAAATTTGGTGATGTCATTAAATGAAAATTCCATTGAAACTTATTCAATTTCTTTACCAATAATTAAAACTTGTTGTTCAAATAATTCTGAATATTATCAATTGTTATCCGAAGATGGATACGAATTATGGCTAGCAGTTTTACAATATTTTCCCAACACTAATAATGATAACAATAAAGAAGAACACAAATTAAAATTATATGAATTATTCGAATTAGTTAATAATGGGTTAATGAATGCCACTGAAGTATTACCCTTAATCTTATCAATCTTAAGAAGTTATTCATTATTAGCACCAGAAATCTTTAGTTCCAATTCAATCATTGATTTATTCAGAATTTTATCAGGATATTTAAGTAATATGAGAGATGATTCTTTTAATATATTTGTGGCATTAATGGATATTTTATTCTTAGAAAATGCTAATAATGATGAATTTCTTAAACTTGTAATTGATAGTGGTTTAATCAATTCCATGATTGGATATGTTTTAGATGAAAATCAATCGATTGTTAATGCTAATAAGATCCTTTTGGTATTGTCTAGGTTAGCATTTAGCTCCAATGTATTCTTTATAAACATGATTGATTATTTATCCAATAATTTACAAGATTTCATTGGTAATTGGTTAAATTATTATATTAATAATGGGAATCCTAGGAATAAAAAGATCAATCTATTGGCATTTTTATCATTATTAAATCTTTCTATCGATAAACAAATTGATATAATTGTTTCGAAATTTCCTCAAATTATTAAAAACACCTTATTGTTTTTAGAAGAAGTTAAAGAAGCAGATAATGGTCAAGTGGAAGCATATCATCTGGATTTAATCTATGACGACATTGATGATTATAGATACTTAGATCCTGATATTAAAGAGAATGGTGAAAAGTTAAGATATATGACATTACTTCAAAAATCTGATCCAGTATTTAATGTCAACTTACAATCATATTTACTTGAAATGATCTCTCATTTAAAGACTAGTTTTAATGATGAACAGGTGAATCAATTGGTATCCATGTGTGATGAGTATACCATAGAACAATTGAACATGTTAACATCTAGATGAGAGATATCATTCCTACGAAGTTATAGAATAACTCTATGACCTATACCCTTCTAAGGTCTATTACTTATCAGTATGTACTCAATATAAGCACTCTACGGTCTCAGCAGTCTGTACGGTCTCATCTCAGCAGTCTGTACGATCTCACCAGATTTCCGCACTTAACAAATCAAAGATTGTGGAAAAAAAAAATCAATTTATTACCATTCCTGTTAACAATGCTTGGTAGACTTGGGATCATGAGAGGATTGAAGCCAACACTGTTGGGGTACGTAAGGTTCCCTACAACCAGAACCATTCCCAATAACATGAGTCAAATCATGTGCAGAAACATAAGAAGTAGATGGTTACATAGTTCTGGGAGATTAAATGTTGATATAACTAAAGAAGAGAAGAGTAAATTATACGTGGAGAATTTCGAAAGAATTCAAAAAGAAAGAGAAGAGAAACAAAAATATAAACTTAGAACCACCACTAACTATGCGATATCAGTAGCAGTATTATTTTTGGCATTGGCCTTTTCAGCAGTACCATTATATAGAGCCCTTTGTAAAAGAACTGGTTGGGGTGGTAATCCTATAACAGATGCTAGTAAGTTTACTAAAGATAAAGTTGTTCCTATTGAAACCAACAAAAGAATTAGAATATCTTTTACCTGTCAGGCATCAGGAATTTTACCATGGAAATTTACTCCATTACAAAGAGAAGTTTATGTTGTACCAGGAGAAACTGCTTTAGCATTTTATAAAGCTAAAAATAATTCAAAAGAAGATATCATTGGAATGGCCACCTATTCAGTAACTCCTGAACAAGCAGCTGGTTATTTTAATAAAATCCAATGTTTTTGCTTTGAAGAACAAAGACTAGCTGCTGGTGAAGAAGTTGAAATGCCAGTTTTCTTTTTCATCGACCCGGATTTTGCTAAAGATCCTGCCTTGCAAGGTATTGATGACGTAGTTTTACATTATTCATTTTTCAGAGCTTCATATTCTGATGGTGAATTAGCAGCTATGCCATCAGCCGGACTTAAAATTAATGCTACTGCTGAAGAAATGGCTTGAAGATTTTTGAAATGCTTGTAAATATTTAATATGCTTGTACATACAGATACATACGTACATATATATATATGTAATAAAATAGGACCTATTATATTTGATGATAATTCATGATATCCTTGTAATGAGTTCAGGAATATGCCAGGTGACCACAAAGTTGTTAGCTCGTATACACTTACTGTTAAAACCTCACATAATTCGGAGGGATGGCCGAGTGGTCTAAGGCGGCAGACTTAAGATCTGTTGGACGGTTGTCCGCGCGAGTTCGAACCTCGCTCCCTTCATTATTTTTTTCCAGTTCTTTTTAACTACACCTACATCTACAATTACCCCTAAAATCATCTACAAATGCTTGAATTCATCTCTATTGTCTACAATTGTGTAATACAAATACCTAAAAACGTATACTGAACTCTAATCTTAATGTAAATCTACACTACCCAATACAATCCAATCATTAACATCACCCTCAGTTAATACCAATTTTAACACCCCACCATCCCATGATAATCCATTATCAAATAAATCATCAGCATCACAATCATCAATATTTAAATAATCTTGGATCCTGGTTTTAATGGTTCTCCATAAAGCACTATCTATAGGATGAATGTCACTATATACTAATGAAAGATGCGGATCAAATTCATTTTGACTCCATTCAGAAGCTTCAATTGCTGCCTCTTGTTTCAATCGACTCATATCAAGATCTTTCGTAACCACGTTTGCATCAATCTTATGATGTTTATCTTTCTTATTAGGATTCTTCTTTATGAGATTCCCATGACTATCTTTGGTGTATAAATGAGGATTTTCTCGTTGATTTTCTTGATCTATTTTAGCTGGTAGTATTACAAATAATTCTCTAATGATCCGAGTAAATGATATTAAATTAGGATCTGTATGTGCTTGAAAATATAATTTCTTAAAGTACTTTCTTTGACTATTAACTCTTCCCAAAGTTACCAAGTTATCATGTTTTTTTGGTAAGGAATTAAAGGCCACTGAGCTAGCAGATAGTACTTGATCAACGTCATCATGAGGGTTATCTAAGTCAATTGATACATTGCTAGTAATGGTTATATGAGGATCGAACCTTGGAGGTTGACCTGGGAATAATGTACTAAGGGATCCCATAAGGGTTGTCAATCGATCATGTAATTGAGTATGAGGTTTGGGGCAAAGCCATAAACTGACTCCTAAAGCTTATAAAGTTAGTAAATCAGTTGATTAATTGATCGTATTGCTTGTGTTGTAGGAGGCTGGGGTTGATATTAATTGGTAAAGCAATGATAAGTATTCACGTACCCATGATGTGATGGTATTAATGTATATTAATGGAATGATGATTTTTTTCATTGTCCTCCGCACCATTCGGTCCAATGAGGAAAACTCGGGGCGTTGGTGCAAAACAGCGTGAGGTAGAGATAAGATGAAAAAGTAAGACTGTTGACAGGGGAAGAAGTGATTATATCAAAGGAGTATGATAGGGTAGTGAGTAGTAGTGAGTAGTAGTGAGTAGATAGTGAGTAGATAGTAAGCTGATAGTAAGCTGATAGTAAGCTGATAGTAAGCTGATAGTAAGCTGATAGTAAGCTGATAGTAACCAGATACTAACCAGATACTAACCAGATACTAACCAGGTAGCAAGTAGTTATTACATAGAGACATGGGAAAAATGTCAAGCTTTGTATAAAAGTATTTCACTATATCCTCTAATACTTAGATGGAATCACGTCCACTCCTTCAACTGCTCTATTATCAACAAACCACGAGACATCCAAATCTAAATCATTAACCATTTTTGATGGTAATTGTGAATCAGATTTATTAAAGATTTCTTTTAATATAGGAGCTTTACCAGCCCCTTCAGCAACAAATGATATAGCAGTAGCATTTTCTAATACTGGGAAAGTAAATGTAATTCTTCTTGGTGGTGGTTTTGGTGAGTCTTTAATATAAGCAATTAATTTAGACCGTTCATTTAATAATTCATGACCTGGGAATAATGAACAGGTATGCCCATCAGGACCACATCCTAATAATATTAAATCAATTTTTTTATCTTTTGGTAATTTGGATTCGTAATCTTGAGAAATCTTAAGGTCTTTATCAACATCATATTCATCTAATTGTCCGTCTTTCCCGGTGAGTAAAGATTCGTCAATAGAGATAACTTTAGGCTTTTCAGTCCCTTTTGGTAATTGTTCAACAACCAGTTGGATGAATAATCCACAATTAGAATCCTCATGCTTAATAGGAACTAATCTTTCATCACTAAAATAAACTTCCCATTTATTCCATTGGATTTTAGAAGCAACTTCTTCATTATCGATTAATGCTCGTCTTAAGGCTTTACCTAATGATCCCCCAGAAACGGCGATTTTAAACACTCCATTGACATCAATGGCTTGATCTTGGGCTTTTAAAATATATCTACCAAGAGCTTTGGCGACGTCTGCTGATTCTTCATAAGAATAAATGTTGGTACCCATGATTTTTCAGTGAATAATTAATTGATAATTGCTTTGCTCTGGAAAAAAAATAATGAACTAAATAGTGAGAATTGCGAGATTGAGATATGACGAAATAAGGAAATGTGCTAACAAAGATTCTTACACTACCCAGACCATCGATCCCAAACCCAAACCCAAACCCAGTATCTAAATCTCTACAACACAAAT
Organism: Yamadazyma taylorii; assembly: GCA_030583035.1. NCBI lineage: Eukaryota > Fungi > Ascomycota > Pichiomycetes > Serinales > Debaryomycetaceae > Yamadazyma > Yamadazyma taylorii. Next base: position 218,939 of record JAJMHJ010000015.1, on the reverse strand, counting down.
ATATTCGTTAAATCATTCAACTATAAAACTAATCTATAATCCATTAATTATCTAAATAGTGAGCATATTCTGGAGCATCTTTAATTTTATTATTAAAGAATTTCTCCAATTTAGTAGCATTTTTATAGTAAGTAGTTGATTCAGCATTATAAGCCCGACAATTATTAAAAATTAATCTTGCATCATAAAGAAATTGATCAAATGATTCATATTTATCATTTTCTAATTTTTGTTCCATAGTTCCCAAATCCATTGGTTCTTTAATAACATCATAATAATCACCAACTTCTTCTTTATTGACAGCCACTGCAAATGGCCAAGCAGATGGATGATTAGTTAATTCGGATAATAAAGTCACCATGAAATTATAATGAGGTCCTCTTTTAGGTTTTTGAGCCAATTTATCCATTTCTTCCAGCCATCCTGCTTCAACTAATCCAGGAATATTTTCTGGTTTTAATCGACTAGATTTATTATTTTTAAATATTTGTAATCCAGGTCTAACTATATTAGATTGTGATCTTTCTTTAATTTTCTTTTCAATTGCTGCTCTTTGTAATAGAAGAATTTTCCCCAGATCTAGGTATCTTAATATTGAAGGAAGCATTTCACATTGCATTAATGTACCTCCTTCATAATCTTTAATATATCCCATCCATACTGATTTATCTAATGATATTTCTTTAGTAAACCCTTGTTTTTTAAAGTATCCAATAGCATAATTATCGGCATAAGTTAAAAAATATTTAACTGGTGAAGTAGCTCGTACATAATCTTTCAAATGATTCATTAAATGTGCCCCATATCCTCTAACTTGTTCAGTTGACAGAATAGCACAAAATACAATTTCGGCAAATTGTCGATTATTAAATGGTCTATAAGTAATACCTCCAAGGACTGTTAATGGTTTTCGAACCACTGCCATTGAGATATGGGATCGATCATAAACTAATCTAGCAATATACTCTCGAGGCATTTTTGGTAATTGTTTTTGAAAGATATTTTTTAGCCCCGTTAATACCATAAGGTTTTCTCTAGTATTATCGTTATTTACCACTCGAAATTCTACTTTTCCTTCTTTTTCTTCAATCACTGATGCTCTTTCTCTAAATGAATATTCAACTCCATCAAATTTAAAATTGGTGATTCGTTTTCGTTCTTCTGCGGCTTCGTCTTCTTCTTCCTCATCATCATCGTCATCATCATCGTCGTTCTCATTGTCGTTATCATTGTCATTACCTTCACCTTCATCTTCCCCATTGGCTTGAGGTTTATCGTTATTATTATCATTAGTGTCTTGATTTTCCACTGCTTGTGCGTCCGGGTTCGAACCTGGTTCTTCTGGTGGGTTCCCATCGGTATTAATTGACGTATCGGATTTCTTATCACCATTTTCTTCTACTTGTGGTGTGTCTTCCTTGTCAGACTGGTTACTATTTATTTCCGGTTTGGTGTCAGAAACAGGTTCTTCCGTTTCTTCTCGTTTAACAACTCCATTTGCTTTGGACTTTTTATCGTGACGACTTCCTGTTGATCCAACATCTTGTCTAGATGCATGTCTTTTCCTATCAACCATGATCAATGGGGTGCTGTTGAATTCTTCTGTCACTAAAACAGTGGTACCGGTGGTTAATGTGTACGAGCGTCGGTGATCGAAGAAGTTGAGCGAGTGAGAAAAAGTTAGGTGAGAGAGAGTGTGTGTGTGCGCGCACACCCATCTGCGACAAATTCACAGAGATGAGCCTGATGAGCTTCGTGAGCAGAAATTTTTTTATTACTAAGATCACTCTTTTATAAAGCTAAATATAATCCATATATTTAATTTATTAAGGAGAGTTGGTTTGATTAAAAAGGAGTTTAGCAGATAAGCATGTCGAACTATACACAACTTGATGGGCCTGCTAATGGAGGAGGACAAAATGTCGCCACTGTATTATGTTGCAATTGTGGGGTTCCTATGGATGGATCTACTGGAATGGTAATGTGTTATGATTGTATCAAATTAACCGTTGATATTACTCAAGGAATTCCAAGAGAATCTAACATATCATTTTGTAGAAACTGTGAAAGATATTTACAACCCCCTAATCAATGGGTTAGAGCTGAGTTAGAATCTAGAGAATTATTAGCTCTTTGTTTAAGAAGATTAAAAGGACTTAATAAAGTTAGATTAACTGATGCTTCATTTATTTGGACGGAACCACATTCTCGTCGTATTAGACTTAAAGTCACCGTCCAAGGAGAAGCTATGACCAATACTATTGTTCAACAAACATTTGAAGTTGAATATGTAGTTATTGCTGTTCAATGTCCTGATTGTGCTAGATCTTATACTCCAAATACTTGGAGAGCTGCTGTACAAATTAGACAAAAAGTTCCTCATAAAAAGACCTTTTTATATTTAGAACAATTAATTTTAAAACATAATGCTCATCAAGATACTGTTTCAATTCAAGAAACTCCTGAAGGATTAGATTTTTTTTATTCTCAAAAAAACCATGCTGCTAAAATGCTTGATTTTTTAGCAGCTGTTACCCCAATAAAACATAAAAAATCTGAAGAATTAATCAGTCAAGATATTCATAGTGGTTCCAATACTTATAAGTTTACCTTTTCAGTTGAAATTGCTCCAATTTGTAGAGATGATTTGGTAGTATTACCAAAGAAATTAGCTAATTCTTTAGGAAGTATTACTAGACTTGTGTTATGTTCAAAAGTTAGTAATATGATTCATTTTATTGATCCATTAACTTTACAAACAGCTGATTTACAAGCACAAATTTTCTGGAGATCCCCATTTCCAAGTCTTCTTAATGCTACTCAATTAGTTGAATTTATCGTATTAGATGTTGAACCAACTGGTGACGTTAAGGGGAAAAATGTTTTGGCTGATATAACTGTTTGTAGAGAAAGTGATTTAGGAGTCAATGACAATTCTTATTATATAAGATCTCATTTAGGAGCTATCTTACATCCTGGTGATTCATGTCTTGGATATTTCTTAACTAATTCTAATATTAATTCAGATTTGTTTGATTCCTTAGATACCGATAATGTTCCAGAAGTTATACTAGTTAAGAAACATTATGCTAGAAAATCTAGAAAATCTAAGAATAGAAAATGGAAATTAAAGAGAATGGCTAGAGAACATAGTGAACTTGGTGGTAATGAGGATTCTAGACAAGCAAGACAAGAACAAGAAAGAGCTGAAAAAGATTATGAAGTCTTCTTACAAGAATTAGAAGAAGATGAAGAAATGAGAAATGCTATTAATTTGTATAAAGCTAATGATGTTCCTCAAGTTGATGAAGAAAGTGAAATGGCTGATGAAGAGGATGCACCACAAATTAATGTTGATGAATTATTAGATGAGTTAGATGATATGAATTTAGATGATAATCAGTAGGTGAATAGAGTAGAAGTCAATGTACATTATATATAGTGAAAGTCTCTGCACCGTACTGGTGATGCAGCCAATTTCGCACCCTACCTTTTTATCTCTTACTACTCATCCTTATTCTCATCCTTGTTCTTAAACACCTTTAATCTACCCTTCCGTGATGGCATCATTCACTGATGAAGGAACTCAATTACCATTACCCTCATATAAAGTGGTCATTCTAGGTGACTCTTCCGTAGGGAAAACCTCATTATCACACCGCTTCACCACCAATGAATTCGATACCCAATTAGCTAATACTATAGGAGCAGCATTCATTACTAAAGATCATAAATCTTCCAATAATGATAAGCAACTAAGATTTGAAATATGGGACACTGCCGGCCAGGAAAGATATAGATCCTTGACTCCCATGTATTATAGAAACTCCAAAGTGGCGCTAATATGTTATGATTTATCAAATATTGAATATAGTTTTTCCAAAGCAAAGTATTGGATTGATCAACTTAAATTGAATAATGAAAGTGCCAATGATAATGAAATTAAAGTAATATTGGTAGGGACCAAATACGATTTAGTAGACTCTGTGAATAATGTGATTATTGAAGATTTTAAGGAACACAATCCAACCATTAAACTGTTTATTACTAGTTCTAAAACTGGCCATGGAATTACAGAAATTTTTGATTTTATCGTTGATAATATTCCCGATGAATTCTTTGATAACCATTATAAAAAACTTAGAGAGGATGCTGATAAGAACTCTAAAAATAACAGCATCAATTTTCTTAATAACCAATTTACTTCTTCTAATAATAATAATTCTTGTTGCTAATTTAGCTAGGTTTATACCCTTTTGTACAATATATACATTAATTTCTAATTTACACTTCTATATAATGACTGGTAATAGTATGATTGTTATATACTACATTTATAACTCTAATCCTTTTTGTCTCCAATAATCTCTCCTTTTATCTTTATCTACAGTAGTTCTAGACACATTGGAGACGGACTTTGATTCCTGGTCTTTACTAGTATCGTTGATACGTTCTTCTTCCCCCTCTTCCTTCTTATGATCATCATCATCGTCATCATCATCATCATCATCATCTTCTTCTTCTTCATCGTCATCGTCATTATCTAATGATATAAAGTCAGATACTTTTCTATTCAGGTTGCTCTTCTTCGCCAGAGAATCTTCAAATGTGGATGCATCTTCTTCACTATCAACCGTGGCATCAGAAAAATACTTAGGGGCTATCACTACATCATCACCTTCTTTAGATACATCGATATCATTATTTTCTTCTTCTTTTTCTTCAGGATCGTGTCTAACAAGTGCATGGTTTTTAACCAAATATCTCTCATCATTGAAATCTCTCTCTTTTCCCCGATATTTAATAATGTCTCCTAAAATCAGTTGTCCAATTCTATTTTTATATGAAGCTGCATGAAGACGATAACATTTATCGATTAACAATTGATAAGCTCCTCCAAATGCTTTCTTAATATCTCTTAGGTTATATGATGATCTAGTGATATTATTTAAAGGATCAGCAGGGTCTTGTACTACAATTGAAAACGGATTTTTCCCTGCTACTAAGTCTTGATGTTTGGACTTTCTTAAATATTTAGGCAAATCAGTCTCAGAATCTATAGCTATTATTAAATTATCATAAGAAAAATTTCTTCCATATAATTCAAAAAATTCAATTAATAACGATCCTAAATTATCAATGATTGTCATATTATTAGTAGAAATTCTGGGATGTAATTTAAGGAAATGATAACATAAGATAATGGTAGAATAACCCCCTAATCCTCCCACATGAACATTATTTAATTTTCTACTTCTTAAAAACTGTTTAACTACCAATACTAATTCTCTTAATCCTTTAGTTGAAGCAAGCCATTTTCTAATTCTTTTCGCCGCAACTAATCCATTGGTTCTTTCAAATGAAATATCAATATTTAAATTTGTTTCCGGGTCGGTAAACTTTATAATAGGGACTTTGGCCCCGGCAATAACTTCAATCTCTTTGGCTAATTTGTTTTTTCTTAAATATGATGATAATTGATATAATTTATTTCTATTCTCACAATCTCCTTTTGGTGATATTACTACCATATCAATATCTGAACCCGGAAGATAAAGATCAGTAGCACACGAACCAAATACATGTAATTCAGATCCTGGCCAACACAAACCTATGTGTTGTTTTAAACGCTTTATTACTGAATTTCTGGCCATGATTTCTTCTTTAGATGGTGAAATATAATTGACAAAATCTTTCATTTCCATGGTTAACCAATCAGCAACTTCTTTTTGTTCAGAATGATCATGTGCCTTTATCCAAGGATATAAAGTGGTAGGCAATAAGCTATTAACTTGTTTACCTTCATCGTTACTAATTATTCCATCATCTGAATATTCGTCATCATTATCACCATTCTCATCTTCTGAAGATGCAAACCCAAATCCAATAAAATCAGTGTTCCCACTCAATTCATTATCGACGACTTTACGTTTTTTGGAGGGATTTTCTTCTTCCTCTTCCTCATCTTCTTGGTCTCCGCCTCCTTCTCCTTCCTCTTCCTTATCGGTTTCAGGCCCTTTATTATCTTCTGTATCGGTCTCTATAAGTATATCATCAGATTCGTTCCCACTGTCACTAGCACCATTCGAATCACCTTCACTTCCATCATTGGTGTCATCTAGTATGATATCTTTTCCTTTCCGGTTTTCATGGGGGTCATAAATTAATTCAGAATCTGAACCACTTTCTTCTGGTTCTGGTAAAGCATCATATTTGTTATTAGCTCGTATCAAATTGGCTTTTCTCTTTTTATTTGAAGGTCTATTTTTAGTTATAGATGGTTTGGAGTTACTCTTACGGCCTGCCTTACTATCCTTAGAATATTTGGCATTAGTTTTTGTCTTCACAGGCTCCCTCTTCCGCTTGTTACTGGGCATCTTAATGATTAAAGAAAGAAAAAAAAAATTCCTCGCACCGCAGAGATGAAAATGATTGCAAAAAATGCGTTAATGGCTTAATGCGTTGAAGTTGATGCGTTGATGCTTTGTATATTTACAATAGAGTGAGTATATTATGTGCTCTTTTTCATGCTCAACATGAATGATAATAACTTGGTGTCGAGTTTATTTCTCTCATCAACAGATAATTGGGCGATGTCATCTTCTTTAATTACATCAATAATCTTGTATAACTTCTCTATTTTACTCTCATTACAAGGTTGAGCCTCAATGGTATTGATATTGGTTTCATCAGTGTATGCATCGGATATTTTATTAGTACTTTCATTGATGCTTTCATTCGTTTTGTCGTTAGTACTTTCATTGATGCTTCCATTAGTTTTATCGTTAGTACTTTCATTAGTACTTTCATTGATGCTTTCATTAGTACTTTCATTAGTACTTTCATTAGTACTCTCATTAGTATTTTCATAAGTACTTTCATTAATACTTTCATTAATACTTTTGTTTATGCTCTCATTAGTAAATTCCGACTCAGGGCTAAAAACAAGCTGTGATGACCCTTGTACGATACTTGGAGGTTCTGATGTAATCTCTGGTACATTTGATTGTATGGTAGATTCTCTCAAATGTATTGGGATTGTTTCTAATACTTGAGTTTCTGATTGGGGCGATGCCTCTTTATAATCATTTGAATTCAATTTCTTACGCTTAGTAGAGCCATGACTCATTGTACTTTCATCCATTGACCGTTTCAACTCGCTGAAATCCTTAGCAAGTGTACTTTGTTCATTACTAATTTGTTCGGTTACTTCTCGTTCAGAAATCATAAAGCTATCATCATTTGTTTCAGAATCGTTGCCAGTCTCCAGTGAAAAGGTATGATCAGGTCCATCTGAGTCTTCATCATCAGACAGCAGCGGACTCTTGAACTTCGATCCTCTTACGTTTATCTTCTCTGTAGTTGGCTCACTTTCATTCGTATCATTTTCTTCAACAAGAGCCAGACAACGTGCTTCTTTCAAAAGTGGTAATTTATCTTGACAATCAGTTACTACTGAAGATATATCAAAATTAAATCTGTGGCAAATAACAAGAAACTGATCTAATAATACAAAGTTTCCAGCCGATTTTAATTTATTGAGGTAATTCTTAAAGATAATCTTGAATTCAAATTGGAAATACCCTTTCAAAGCTTGATATTTTTTCATGATTGCTTTTCTAATGTTAAAAATTTCAAGGTCTAATCTATTATCTACCAAAAATCTAACAATATGGACGAAGACATCATCTTTATCGAATCTTAATAAAATTAAGTTAAAAGCCATTTGTTTCATGTAGTTATAAGGGGCATCATGAATTAATTGAATAAAATATTTGAATATTGGTAAAGACCATTTTTGAACAGATATCATGTTTAAAGCCCGTTCAAATCGCCTTTCATCTAATAATACAATATCTTGAACCACACTCTTAACCACCGAACTATAATCTTCTGTTAAATCTTCAAAAAACATTCCGGCAATCCTCAATTCAGTTTCTGAAGTTATAGAAACCTTGCAAGTCTTTAATTTTGTCTCGATAAACCCAGGAAGCTCATCTTTGATTCCTAATCTTTCCAATGAGTATAGTAATGGTAAACATTTAGAATTATCAATACTGCTGAATAATTTAGTTAATGATACACCAATATTACTTAAGGGCAGAGAAACAATCTTTGAACAAATCACATTTAAAAAGTCAAATTCATTTGAATCTCCCTTATTGATGACGATTAAATTCTCAAGCCCAAAGGTCTCATGGGCATTGACAAATGCTTTCATTATTTGCTCTTCAGCCAATAAAGAATTGTTTTCAAATAAGAATTTCCACATATTACAGATCTCATTTTTAATTGCAATACTAGTACCTGATGCGTCTATTCCGTCAACAATATGTGACTTTACTAGATTACAATAAGATGATATTAATGACAATTTCAATCCAACTTTGATATGATCCAGAAAAATAATCAATTTTACAAGTTTGAGAACCCGATCATAATTTTCGTAAGCCCATCTTGAATTTAAAGAGCTAACCTCATTGATGGTGACAGAGTCATTGGAAAGACATCTCATGGGGAATTGTTTAAAAGGTTCCATTGATTGATTTTTTCTCATTAATTTAATCAATAACTTCGTTCCTAAGAATGGAATCTGTTTCATTTCAGTATCCTTAAAATAAAACAAATGGAAGCAAGGTTCAACTATTCTATCCCAATAAATCTTGAAAAATTCATTATTTTTGAAAGTGTGTTGATTTATCAAGTTATAAAAGATGGATAAAATCTGACTATCGACAGTTTCAATGGTCTCACTTCTTAATTCATTCAATTTCAATGAAGATAAAAAGCTAAACAATAAATTGATCTTAGCTTCCAATCTTTCTGACAACATATAGCTCGATGTACCTTTGAATGTGATATCTTTAGCTTTTGAAGGCAGTGGTAAAGAATTCAAGTCTGAAACAGAAAGATTGTAAACCATAGCTTTCCAAGCAGATATACCAATTATTTGAGCTTGTGGATCATTGATCGACAAACAAGATTTATAAGTGTTTATCCACAGATCCATTTTTGGCCACTGTTCAAATCCTGCTTCCTTGTCGCAAACAAGAAGAGAAACTCCAACCCAAATATCCATTGCTGATTTATAATTTTTCATGGATATTAATTCCTGGATTGTAGACAGGACATGATCAAATATTGAAGCATTACCCGATTGAACAGCAATTTCTATATTGAAATCACCAGTAAATGATCTAACTGAAGAAGGGATTGGCTTATTAAGACATTCTTGAACCATCAATTTAACTTCTCTGTTTCTAAGAAAATCCCTGGAAATTTCTAAAAGGGATATTACTGCAGAACCCATTACTTTTGAATATAAAGGAGAATTCAAATCACATAAATTCATTAAGAATGATTCAAACCAATGTTTGAAATTATTACACATCATAACTGGGAAGTTTTGAACTAAATTCTTGAATGTGATGAATTTTTCACAAATTAATGATGTACTAGGGAAATTTTTCATGTTTAAAACAGCAAATAACATATGTTCTGGAATATCTACATTGGGAGCATTCTGAAATATTAATCTTTTTTTATGAAGTCCGAATTTACACTCTTTTATAATGCTAATATATGGGGTGATTAATGATTTAGAAATAGTGGGTTTCACAATCATAGAACATGAATGCATATAAAACCATCTAATATCTTCGAGGGGTAAACAGTTGTTTAAGTCCGGATCTGACATTAAATAAGAAATGCATTTTAAAGCTTGACTTATAATTCGAATTGAAAATGGATTACCCTTTTTTAAAATTGGACTATTTTCTTTATCATCTTCATTGAACACTTGAGCCTCTATGGTAGACACATCTCTCTGTATTAATCCCGATAATGTTGATAAATGATTATTTTCAAAACTATGATGAATTCTAGTATCAGATCTTAAAGGAGAAGAATTCCTTGATGGATACAGAGCTAAAATTGATAATATTAAATCCAGAGAATTATTTTTCAAATTATAATTCAATGAAGCATACACTTCAAATCTCTTATCAAAATTTCTATCTTTTAAGACCGAGATACTCCCAAGGATCAATCTTTCCAATAAAGAAGATCCTAATGGTAATTGAATGATAGTACCTTCGGACCAAAATGCTGCTCTATTAGGGAAAAAATTTGCATGATGAAAAGAGTTTTCTTGAATGATATCATCTGCCAGGGTGTCATCTTTGATTCCTGATTTTAAAATCGATTTTTTTGGAGTTGTTGAAGAAATTTGTGTGGTTGGTTTAGGAGATTGGTTGGGAGATAAGTAAACCTCACTAGCCAAATCATCTGAGAATGCAACTGATTTTTTGGTCTTTACAGGAGATGAATATATAGCATCATCATTGGTTTCATTCATCACTTGATTTTCGTGTTCATAAGGTTCGTTAGGTCCACCGATGTTGGTATCAATTGGTTCATTTGGTTGACTATAATTCAAAGGGCTATTGGGTTTTGTTGGTTCTTCATATGCTTCTTCATTGGCTTGTTCATTATAACCATTATTGTTGTTATGAGTGGCCAGATCATCCGTCCTGGATTCTCTTTTTATAGGAGATGAGCTCAATTCATCCATTTGAATGTTTCCGTCAGACAGTATCATTTCATTGCTTATAGGCATCAAAGCATTGGAATTAACAGAAGCATTGGTGTCATCAACTTGAGTATTTTCATCTGGCTTCGGTTCAATAGCAGCTTTTCTACTTCTGGTGTATACCTTATTATTATTAGTGGCATCCGCTGGATTTGACTGATTGACAGGCCTTTCAGGATTGGTGGGAGCCTTTTCAGATTTAGTAGAATTTGAAGGCTCAAGATTTTCTTTAGCGCTAGCTGGGGATGGAGATTGCAGTTTCTTCCTTTGTTTTGTTCTGGATCTTCGTTTTGAAGGGGCAACCCTCTTGGGTTCGGGACTGGAGGTGGTACCCTTACGGCTTCTTGTAGTTTTTGCCATAGTCAATGGGGGTATTCAGAGGATAATTGACAAGAGTGCTCCAAGATATAAGAATAGGTCTTCGCTACGATGGTCAAATTTGTACTAGAGAGACGGGCATTCGCGTACGCGTTTGTAATTTCGTGATTGTGGATTTAATACGTAGTTAAAAAGGGAATGGATCTATAAATACCAGAAGCTGGCGCGAGAAAGGAATTTGACAGTGCTGGCAGGGGTGCGAATGGTCCAAGGGTCTAGTGGTGGCCCTGGCTCTAGTAGTGGTAGCAGGTCTGAATCGAGATCAATCAACTTATTCTAACTTAGACTTTTTGGTCTTTGGTTCACTAGTGTCTTCTGTGTCGAGGGCTTGGTTCTGTTCTGTAGTGTCTTGATGTTCTATAGTGTCTTGATGTTCTATAGTGTCTTGATGTTCAGGCTCTTGATGTTCAGACTCTTGTTCCTCTTGTTGATGGTCCTCACCATTAGCTCCATCTTCATGTCCCAACACTTCATTATTCAAAATATTGCCAAACTCTAACCATTGATGTTGTCTCTTTTGACGGAATTGTCTCCACATTCTAAGACTCTTTAGATCAGAATTCGATTCTTCATAGTCCATAGAATCTGCTTCAGAAGATATTTCCCCATGATTATTAATGGTGATATTTTCTAATCCTCTAGTTCCTTTCATTCTTCGAGATAATTGAGGAGTAGCATAAACATTAAAATATTTCTTTTCCTTCAATGGGAATAATGATTCATAAGTAGATGAAACTTGTTGTAATTCATCATCCAGGACGAGTTTATTAGATAATACTGGGAGATTGGTATTAGGATCTTTCCCATATAAAAGCCATTGCCACCAATGTTTCTCTACCACAGCTATATGTTGTAATAAGAAAGAGTAGGAAGAATCCACATTTCGGAGGTCTTTAACCATTTGCTTTTTAATAGCAAAAAAATTCTTAGCAGCTATATCATTAGTAGAATCATCAACTATATGTTTAACATTTGAAGGAAAGTCTCTTAATAAATCCTTCTTGAAAGTACTAGACAATTCAGCAAAAAATGATGCCATTAAATAAAGTTGTACCACAAAAACTTGTCTAAATTCATGATCATCAAATAATTTCCGGAAAAATTCTTGATCATCATTAATTTCTTTATCTAAAGTATTGGGATTCTTATTAAATACACTAACCCAGTATAATTCTGGGAAGTATAATTTCTCATTATATTTCTTAATGAAATAATTAGCATCATCTTCTGAATAAGGAGATTTAACCAGGAATTTATCAGTATGATTATTGCTTAAATAATCAAGTTCCATGGGTAATAATTTATCATAAACTCTAAAGAATGTAAATGATAAGTCTTTTAATTGTCTATTTCTAGCAGGTTTCATATAAGTATAAGGATCTCTGAATAATTTCATACAGTCTAATATATCAATTATAAAATTATCTCTTGGTCTAGATAATGAAGATTCTGGAATTCTTCTATTAGATGTAGCAAAATATCGATTTAACCCGGTATTATCTTCCATGTTTAATAAGTTATTTATAAATAACCTAATTCTAGCTTGTAATTGATCATTAAAACTATCCTTTTTATAAGTATTAACTCCGTAATAATCTTTTTGATAATATTTATCAGTCAATGGGTTACAAATTTCTAATAATGCGATTCTATCTCCAGTGAAATCTTTATTAAACATGGATTTTTGGATCTGTCCAAGCCTGGTTTCTAAATAGTACCAAAATACGTTTAAATATTGACTATTAATCGTCAATAACATTTGCAGAATTGATGAAATTAGATGATGGAATACTTTTTTGAATCCTTGGTTGACATGGGTAAAGGAAATTATATAATCTAATGTGGCACAAAGTCTGTCAAAAGTTGGGATGGAAAATTTAGGAACTTTAATGCCTTTGATTTCTATTAAGTTTTGTTGGTCTTTTGGGTGATCTGAATTATCATCAAACTGTTTACATTGACTAATAAATCCATCAAGTAACTGATCTATAACATTAGAAAATGATCGTAAATAAATCAAATCCTTTACTCGTTGTTCGATTTGTTCGTTATAGGAATTAATGTCTTTTTCTGTGGCTTCGTCGGTTTCCAGACCATCAGGAATTTGAACCTTATAATCGACATCATCATCATCCAATTTAATTTGATTTTCAAGGTCAGATAATGAAGGTTTTAACAGATCAAAATCCAATGGATTGAATAAATAGTTAAATTCATTGGTACTGGGATACTCTTGGGATTCTATCAAGTCAGTTATGATAGAGCTGGCTTTGTCGATAGGGCCCTTTAGCTTAGTATGACTGGCCATTATGGAGTAGAATCTAAAGTATTTGGTGCGAATAAGTTGTGAGAGAGTTATGAAGGTGAGATTGGTGAGATTGGTGAGACTGGTGAGACTGGTGAGACTGGTGAGACTGAGCTTGTCACCGATACTGACATTGACAGACTCAGTCAATCACTACAAGTTTATCTATACATGTCTATCATCTATACATGTTCTATGCTATATGCTCTATATTGCTACATACCACCTTATACAATACTCTGATACTGTGTTGGTTCTACAAATCAAACTTCTTCGATCTACTCTTTTTCTTATCACTGACCTTCTTCTTATTAAATAATCTCTTTTCTTTACTCTGCTCTTTAAGCTCCTCCCATTTCTTCTTATCTTCTTCAGACATTTCCAGCTCAAAATATGTTTTCGCCTTTATCTCCTGTAAGAGTTTATTGAAACACTCTTCTGTATTAACATCTCTATTACGAGAACCATCACTTTGAATTAAGATTCCTCCATTTCTAGTTTCATATCTGACTTTTTTCGTTTCAAGTTGAGCTCGTATGGCTTTAGGGATCCAATAGCAAAACTGCGGGTTTAACCACCTATCTGAACTTAGGGATACGGTGGCTTTAGAAGAGGTTTTATTGACTTTTTGACCTCCAGGCCCTGATGCTCTACTAAAAGAGATTTCAAACTCTCGAGTGGGGATTTTCTTGGAGTTGAATGTTTCTAGCCATTGCTTAGCTATTTGTATATCTTTTTCATTAAAGGTTTGTGTTGAATATGCCCTTATACAGCGAGATATGGGGGTAATACTTTTGGTTATAGGTCTTAATCCAAATGATAAAATCATAATTGGCATTTGAGATTTTATAAATGGCTGCGATAAAAAATAAAAAAACGGCTGCTGCACTCGATCATTGATTACATAAGCACTTATATCAACTAAATATATTGGTCAACTATATAACATTATATCGAACTACATTCAATTCTAAGCTTGGGATAATACTTTAGCAGCTTCAGAAACATCGATTGATGTGTTACCCGGTTCTACAAATGCTTGTTTAACAACGCCATCATCAACTAAAAGAGCAAATCTTTTAGATCTTTCATTACCAAAGAATTTTGAGGCATCAAATTTTGCATCTAAAGCACCAACAAAGTCACCTTTTGGATCAGCTAAAAATTTAACTGCTTCATTAGAAATTGAATGCTCTGATAACATAGAACCCCAAGCTTCCATTACAAATACATCATTAACAGCCACTACAAACAACTTGGTATAACCTTTTTCATTGAACTCTCTCAAATGCTTTAAGTAACCAGGAATATGAGTTTTAGTACACCCACCAGAGAAAGCACCAGGAACTCCAACGATAATTCCTTTTTGACCTTTTAATTCATCAGCAACGTTGACTTCAGCAGTAGGACTTTGATAGAACAATGGGATTTGAGGAAGCTTATCACCAGCTTTAACTCTTAAAGCGGAGGAAGTTTTGAAGCTACGAACAAATTGATTTCTAAACATGGATGTGATTGAATGGATATGAATTTTCAGGAAAAGGATGATAAGGAATTGGTGAATTTAAATAGCCAGATCTTACTTGCTCTGTATGAGCCCGCACTCGCACTCACTCACTGACACATTCTCTCACTGACACATTCTCACTCACTGACAATCCTCTACACACACACTCTCTCACTCTCTCACTCTCTCACTCTCTCACTCTCTCACTAAATCGCACAATTCTCACAAATTCAACCACTCATCCATTCCACCACTAATGGCAAAGACTAAAGATAAAAAAGAAGGGGGCTCTGAATCAGAGAAATTATCCCGAAAGAAAGCATTGGAATTATACAAAAATACCATCAACTATAACGTCATTAGCAGATATGATCCATCAGTGAAAAAGCTATTGTATCATACCTCATATTGTGTAATATATAAATTTGATGAATTCAATGAACAATGGAATAAAACCGATTTTCAAGGAAGCTTATCATTATATTTAAGAGGATTTGAAGTCCCATCACAACCTCCGGGGTTTTATCCTACGTTATTAGATCTTCAAAATTTATTTTGTTATGGATTAATGCTATTGAATAGAACCAATCCTGAGTGTTTCTCTATTGGACTTTTACCTAATAATGTCACTCAACATTACTTCCCACAAGGGGTTAATCATAATGGTATACTTAAGATGGATGTTGAATTGAATGATACTTTAATTATTGTGAAGAATTTGGTTGGGGAAATTTATGGGTTATGGGTGTTTAATGAAGTCGATAGAATAAAGTTATATAAGTTATTAGAGTTTTGTATTACCAATGATTCTTCTAATTTATGATCTGTACTATAATATATAAATGTGCATTAAGGGGGTGTTTACCATTACTGTATTCTCATACTTGTAGTCATACTCTTGTTCTCATACTCTTATTGTCATACTCTTGTCATACTCTTATTCTCATACTCTCATACTCTTATTGTCATACTCTCATACTCTCATACCCTCATACTCTCACTCTCGGTTTATATGCTCGCATTTTAAAATTTTCTCAACGCCTAAAGTTATTATAAACTAATAATTACAAGTAATCAATCTACTGTTGAGATAATACCAGGGTTATAGCTTGTGGGAATTAGTGGTTACTATTCTTTGAATATTATTTCTTGTGGTATACTATTCCATTCAATTCCTTATTAATATCTGGATATTTCAATGAGTAATATTAAACCCCCCAGTAATCCCAAGATGAATGGAACCGTCCTGGGTTCTTCTCAAATGAATGGGTTAACTGGCCAACAACAACAACAACAATTACAACTCATGAGGCAACAACAATTAAGACAACAACAACTCCAACTACAACAACAACAGCAATTACAATTACAACAACAACTCAAAGGAGCTGGCAAAAATTATGAATTTGCATCAACTTCTGAAGATATCTTGAGAAAATATGCTAAATATCCTCCATCGTTAACGTTTCATATTTATGAAAATCATTATAAATTCAACAATTCCCAAGATTCTAATATAATTCCTAAGGATTCTCCAATGGCTAAAGATTTCTTACACCATATTTTAAAGGAAGAAATCCCCATAGAAATGAGTGAATTAATAAAAGATTTTTCTATTAAACCTTATGATGGTTGTCTTATTCTACAAGTATATGATCATCGTAATATGATTCCTGTCCCTCCTACAAATGCTGGTCCAACTAATCGTCTGAATTCATCTGCTCCATCTACTGGTACTTCTAATAAAGATTCTTCCACTGAAAACAGTACAACAAAAACATCATCATCATCATCATCAAATACTACTACTACTACTACTACTGCTGCTACTGATTCTAATTCTGGCACCAATTCTAATTCTAATGCAAATAAACCTGGTTCAACCGCTACTACTGGTGGTAATACCACTTCCACTACCGATGAACCTACGGTATCTAAACCTAAAACTTATAGAACCTTATTGAGACCTACACAATTATCATTATATTATGATTTATTATATCACACTGATTCTGCTTTAACCAAATTTACTGACCCTTTATCATTACAAATGGAATCAGAAATTTTAACTTTAACCAATAGAAAGCTAGATTTGTCGGTACCGTTAAATCCTTATTTACAAGATGATACTCTTAAACCAGATCATGAATATCCTAAAGTTGTATGGGATGACTCCTTAGATGATTATAAATTGATTCATCTGCATAGAGATGAAGTGATTAAACCATCTAGAAAATTACATCAAGAAGAAATGGTATTGCATAAATCTTCTGAATATGAAGAAATTATGTTTTTATTATCCAATAAATATAAAAGAACCGATGATTCTGAAAAAAAGTTGGTTATTGTGGGAAATTCTTCAATGGGATCTGGGTCTTCTAATACAAATGGATCTGGAAATAATAGTACTGGTGCTGGTGCTACTGGTGCTACTGCCAGTGCCGGTGCTGGTGGTGCTGGTAGTTCTGGTATTGACAAAGGATCTGGACATCTTAATGAGTTTGGTACTCCTGCAACTCCTGGATCAAGATCAAAAGAAGGCACTGTTGGACCTGAAGTTAGAGCTAAAAATCCAGATATTATTCAAAACAAATCTGTTAATGGTGGTCCTACTGGTGGTTCTACCACCGGACAGTTTATGAGATTAAGATATATTGAAGATATAAGAAAACGTAAGGAGGCCCAAAAACTTCAAAAAGATACTACTGTGGCCATTCAAGCTCATAATGGTGGTATTAATACCATTAATCAAAATAATAATATTAATGGACAAAGCCCTGAAAAAATGATGAATGGTAACAGAGGATCTAATTCGAATAGTGCAACTCCTCAATTATCACAACCACATCCAGGAAATACTGCTCAACAAAAACTTCAGTTCAATGCTAAACAACAACAACAGCAGCAACAACAACAACAACAGCAACAACAAATGATGCCAAAGAATCAAGCTATAAGAAATCAACAACTTCAAAATCAACAGAGATTACAACAAACTCAACCAAATCAACAACAATTACGTCAACAACAATTACAGCAACAAAGACAACTTGCCCAACAACAACAAGCTGTGCTACAAGCACAGCAACAAGCTAAACGACAAAAAATCTCTCCTCAGGCAAATCAAATGCAACCACAGACACAGCAGCAACAATTTCCACAACCACAAGCACCACAATCTCAATATCAATCACCATCGATGGGTAATGCTAATCTAGGATCGCATCCAAACTCCAATATGGGTACTCCTGTAATGGGTAGAGCTGTACCAAATCAAAGAATGCAACAATTGCAACAACAAATGCCAATGGGGTCTCAACCACTGATGAACCTGCCACTCACGCAGAATCAACTGCCACAAATGGCGTCTGCTGTTCCAGGTATGTCACCTGCTATGTCACCAGGAGTTCCTCAAAATATGGGTATGAATATGGGTATGGGGAATCAAGGTATATCACAAAATATATCTCCAAATATGCCTCCTGGGGTTCCTGGCCAACCCCCAGCTCAAGCTTCTGGTCAATCTCAAGCCCAAGCCCAAGCGCAAGTACAAGCACAAAGACAGCAACAGCAAAGACAACAATTGGCACAGTTACAAGCACAACAACAAGCTAGAGCTAGACAACAACAAGCACAGACTCCTCAAACACAAGCTTTTAGACAAGCATTCCAGCAGCAACAACAACAAATATTCCAAAATACGTTAAACCCACAAGATCAACAATTGTTTAAACAATTGCAAGGAAGAATGAATACATTAGCAGTCATGGGGAACACTGGACTTGCTCCTAATAAAACCCAACTTAATCCTCAACAACAACAACAAGCATTACAGCAAGCTAAAACTATTCAACAACAATTATTCCAAAAATTCCCCTTATATTTCCAAAGATTGAAACAATTACAATTACTTCAACAACAAAGACAAAGACAATTACAACAACAACTTCAGCAAAGACAAGCTCAACAACAACAACAGCAACAAACTGGTGGAATGCAGCCTCAAGGACTACCATCATCAGCACATAATCTGCCTTCATTATCTCAACAACCAATGCCTCAACAACTGCCACAATTTAGTCCTGACATGTCAATGATGAACCCTGGTCAACTGCCTATGGCTAATCCACAACAGCCTTATATGGATTATAATAATGCTGGTGCTAATAATCAAGGTAATAGAGGTTATCGGAAAAAGACCTGATTAATTTTTTTCCCAAAGGTCCTCTATATGAGAACCCTCTGTATAAATAACATGTAATAGTAATAATAATACAATTCTTACAACCTAGATGCCAAATGTAGATATTTGTATATATTTGTATATATTAATAACCTTAATCATATCCAAACCTGGGTGTATAAAAACAAAACATAATCATAAATAAAGCCAAATAAATTGAAAGAGAACATAAAAACATAACCCGCCAAATGGTATCAAAATAAAGAGAAAAAAAGACTAGCAAAACTAGCAAAAACAGTAACAGGCACATACCTTAATTGTTATCACCAGTCAAAGAAGGGCCATAAGTACCTAAAACGATAATAGTAACTATGACATAAAAGATTGCTTTAAGGACTTCTTTAGAGAATGCTTTCAAACGAGACGAGTTAGAAGTATCGGTAGTAGCATCTCCATAAACGTAGTAAACCACTCCATCTCTAATGTCATCGTCATCACAGTCATCAAGCATGTCGTCACATATTTCGTTATAATCATCTTCTTCATCTTCATCTTCTTCATCTTCATCATTATCATCATCTTCTTCTTCTTCTTCTTCTTCTTCTTCTTCTTCTTCATCATAACAATAATCATCATCATCATCATCTTCATGATCATCATAATCAGCATCATATGCATAGTATGGCTCATAAGATTCTTCATCATCAGAATAGTCCCTGTGATGATAGAATTTACTTAATTCAGAACTACAAGCCAGGAGTCCTGGGTGATTGTGTACGAAATCATCAACAGAACCCGAGCTCAAAATGGAGTCATCACTAGCACTTAGATTTTCTTCATCAATCTCAGGACACTTATCAGTTCCTTTCAAGTAATCAATTAAAGCATTTTCCTTTTGCAATGAGAATTGAATTAAAAAGTCATTAGGACTTTTTTCTTCAGAGAAAACTAAACAATTGACTGGATTGGACCATGGTCCCGGCCGGTAGGTACTCATTTCTTCTTTGTCTCCGTAAATATCATTTTCGCTGTCTTCATCCTCGTCATCTTCACTGTCTAAATCTTCAGTGTAATTATGAAAGTAATCATCTTGATCTTCACCTTCGTCATCCTGATCTTCATCATCACCTTCACCTTCTTCTTCTTCTTCACCTTCATCATCATCATACTCACCTTCATCATCATCATATTCACCTTCATCGTCATCATATTCATCATGTTGACTAAAACTATCATTATCCTCACAATCAGATACTTCTACTACATCCAAATCAGAGCCTTTACTGCTATCAACAGCAATAGCATCTTCTTCTTCTTTCCCTTGTTCTTCTTCTTTCCCTTGTTCTTCTTCTTTCCCTTCTTCTTCCCCTTCTTCAATATAAGTACTTTCTCTCTGTTCTGACAAATGATTCATTGCAACCCCTTTTGAGTCAATTGGTTGCTCAAGCAAGTTAAATCTCACCCTTATTTTACCTTCTTTTTCTTTTTCAACCAATACTCTAAATTTAAGTAAAAGTCTTGGATTCCCAAATTCCTTCATCTCAACACTACAAGAAGAATTGGATGATAAAACCTTCTGGATTGAGTCAAGCGATTTAGACATAATGAAACCAACTGAATCATTGTTATCTACATAAAACCCAACATTAGGTTTAATATACCTATTGTTAACAATAGTCCCAAAACTTGAACCTAAGTCATCAATAAGTAACCTACTATGACAATTTTGAACTCTTGCGTGATGTTTTGATAATTGCCCGTGCACAAACACCAAGTTATCCTTTGCGGGAGTTCTGTCTGGTTCTCTGGAAGAAGCCCTACAAACATCCTTGGTTTCCCAGGGATCAAGGACAAATTCTCTGTTATAGTCATTAATATCCATAGTGATTAAGTATATGATCTATATACTGATATGAATAACCATTTAAATTTACAAATCCCTTGATCCTTATCAGAGCGCGAGTCGTGTGCGATAAAACTGCAGCAGCTTCATGTGGGTTGACATTGGAGTTTCTGTAATGAGCTAGTCATTAACAAAGGTAGGATAATACGAACCGGAGGCTATTAACTCCATGTTATTACCTCCATTTATATGTGTCCTATGTCGTGTGGTTTGTGTCTTATAGCTTGTGTCTTGTATCTGGAGCCCTATTTCATGCACCCTGTTCATGTACCCATGTCCTTTTCCAGTGCCTCTATTCTCTTTTGATCTGATTCCCTGGCAGAACATAAGCGTCTTCTCAGCTACTATCATATCTCCGATAACCAAACAGTTAGGCGAGGGTCTGAGTGGTTAATACCTTAATCTTTCTCCAACCCATCGCCCTACTCGCGACTGATTTCTCCCGCGCACAAAATGTTCTTTTATTAAAGAAAAAAAAAAAACATTCTTTATTTACAGATCTTACAAGAATGACAACACCAGCAGCAGCACCAGACCTTTGTCATCGATGTGGTGAAGGTAGATTGGTGGCAGATATGGCCACCAACTCAGGAAATCTTACATGTAACTCTTGTGGTCGAGTCGCCTATGAAAATCCTATGGTTAGTGAAGTGCAATTTGGTGAAACCTCAGCAGGAGGTGCTGTGGTACAAGGACAAATGGTTGGAGCCGGTCAAGCAAGAGCTCCTATTCATGGTCGTCAAAATGCAATGGAATCAAGAGAACAGACTTTAAACAATGCTAGAAGAAATATCCGTGATTTAGCCGCTGCATTAAGAATACCTGATTATATTTGTGAATCTGCTTGTGCATGGTTTGAAATTGCCTTAAACCATAATTTTGTGCAAGGTAGAAGATCACAAAATGTGTTAGCGGCATGTTTATATATTGCTTGTAGAAAGGAAAGGACTCATCATATGTTGATTGATTTTAGTTCTAAATTACAACTTTCGGTATTTTCATTAGGGGCTACCTTTTTAAAAATGGTTAGAACTTTAAACATTATTAAATTACCATTAGCGGATCCTTCTATATTTATAGCCCATTTTGCTGAGAAATTGGAATTTGATTTGGAACGTAAAAATGGGAAAATTAAAGTCATTAAAGATGCTTTACAACTTGCTAAAAGAATGGCTGATGATTCAATTCATGAAGGAAGAAGACCTGCTGGTATAGCAGGGGCATGTATTTTAATTGCAGCTAGAATGAATGGATTCAGAAGAACTCATACTGAAATTGTATCGGTGGCACATGTTTCTGAAGATACGTTACAAACTAGATTAAAAGAATTTAGTAATACAACTTCTGGAAGTGTTTCTGTTCATGAATTTAGAAAATCTTCATCTAAATTGACCCCTACTGCTCCCCCTTCATTAATTAGAAATAAGGTCCGAGAATCTAGACTTAAAGAAAGTATAAAAGCTCGTAAAGAAGAATTAAAAGCTTTGAAAGAGAATAATTTCCAACCAGTTGTTAGACATTCATCACCAACCCCACCTCCATCGACATCTAGATTACAAGGTTTATCCTCCACGTCTACTTTAAGTTCAACTTCCAACAAACGTAGAGTACCGCCAAGAAATAAATTACAATCAGATGATAGAACCTCAGATTCAACTACTACTTCACTGCGACGTTTAGGACGTCTGAGTCGTCTTGCATCACTTGATAACTCCAATTCTAATGCTAATGCTAATGCTAATTCTAATCCCAGCGTTGGTTCTAGTAGTGAGGTAAATCGTAATCAATCTTCACTGAATCTTGAAGAAAATCAACAAGATGAAATTAATCAAGAAACCACAAATAATGAAGATGTTAGTGATTCAGATCCTATAGTATTTTCAAATAATCCCCAAGATGTTGAAGAATATGAGCGATCACAAACATCTGATCAAATGGTTAGAAAATCTCATGAATCTATTGTATCCGAATTGGCATTTGGAGATTTCACCCCAGACGAACTCAAGAAAGACATTACATTATATGAAAAACTTTATACTGAAGATCCTAAAAGAACCCTTTATGTGGCTCCATCAGAAGATTCAGATGCTAAAATAAGAGCCGAAAAAAATAGACCTAGAAATTTGGTTAAACATTTACCAAATTCACAATATTATTTGGATAAAATATCATCATCAGAAAATATTGATGATGTTGAATTAACAGATGCAGAACTCAATTCATATATTAATGATGAAAAAGATTTTAAAAAGAAAGAAACTGCTTGGCTTACAATGAATCATGATTATTTGATTGAACAAGAAAAGAAACGATTAAAACTTGAAACGGATGAATTAGCTGGTAATACTTCATCACAGCGGAAGAAAGCTCGTTCTAATAAAGCTTTTGAAGGAGGTGACCTTAAAGAGTTAGGAGTAAGTGAAGCAATAAGGGAAGTAGAAGATGGGGAGCCATCATCTGCTGCTGAAAGTGTTCAAAGAATGCTTAGAAAGAAGCCTATTCAATATTCAAAGAAAATTAACTATGATCAATTACCTGGTCTTTTTGATTGATTGATTTATTTGAGTAGGGCTATAGACTATAATGTGTAAATGTGTATAAGAATGTATAATTCATGGTAGTAATGAGTGGTGGTGGTTGTCAAATGGCTGCGAAATAAATGAACAGTTGCAACTCACGCCTCTAGAAAATTTACAGACCAGGGTCTTCATCTCCACCAAACCCAAATCAATATCATCTCTTTTGAAACACAGAGGATATATTCCCATTTTAAATTGCTTTGTTAAATATTTGATTGAAACAATCCATTCTCTGTTCGACATGATATCCCTTTTCCTCCTTTCAACTCTACCACTTCTAGTTTTTGCGTGTCTGTACCAGCATCCACACCACACCCTTAGAAAAAAAAATCTTAGATGCGATGAGATGAGAGAAGAGTACTCCATTTATTCAAATAGTATTATAACTAAGAAGAATATATACATCGAACACAAAAAATGGCTAAGAAAAGAAGAGTGGCCGTATTACCAACCAACATTATTTTGCTTCAAAATGTCATCAAAAGAGATCCACAGTCATACTATGAAGAATTCATGCAACAGTATTCCCATTATGAATCATTAAAAGATATATTTTTATCTAATCCAAGTGCTAATGATGGACAAGAATTTAATGAGTTAATAGGATTTGTTTCAGCTGTATGTAACTGTTATCCTAAAGAAACCCAACAATTTCCAGAAGGATTAAAGAATCTCTTGTTAAGTAATCATGCTGATTTATCCCCTGAATTGAGAGAGAAAATTATTCAAAGTTTAACCATGTTAAGAAATAAAGGAATAATAAGTGCTGAGTTTTTAATTCAAACCATATTCCCGTTATTAACTACCTACAATAATGCTTCCTTTAGTGGACAACATGTCAAGAATTTAAGACAACAGATCTATACCACCTTGATTTCCTTATTAAAATCTGTTAATACTGGAGCTAAAAATCAAAAAATTAATAAATCTACTCAAGCATTATTATTTAATTTATTAGAGCAAAGAGACGCACAAGGATTATGGGCTACCAAGTTAACTAGAGAACTTTGGAGAAGGGGAATTTGGGATGATTCAAGAACAGTTGAACTTATGACTCAAGCATCTTTACATCCAGAAACTAAAGTTTCAGTAGCAGGAGCTAAATTTTTCTTAGGAGCTGATAAGGAAAGAGATGAAAACTTTGAGGAAAAATCAGATGATGATGATGATATTGATGTAGATACTATGAGACATAGATTAAAAATTAATAAGAAAACTGGGAAAAGAGGTAAGCAATTAAAGCAAGTGGTTAAAAATATGAATAAAAAGAATAATCAAAAACCTAATCAACAAATTCCATTAAACTTTTCAGCTATTCATTTATTACGAGATCCTCAAGGATTTGCTGAACAATTATTTGAAAATCAACTTAGTGGGAAAAATGCCAATAAATTTGATTTGGATCAAAAAATTATTTTTATGAATTTAATATCCAGATTAATCGGATCTCATAAATTAACTGTATTAGGACTTTATTCATTTTTCTTAAAATATTTAACTCCTAAACAAAAAAATGTTACTCAAGTTTTAGCTGCTTGTGCACAAGCATCTCATGATTTAGTACCACCAGAATCTATATCAGTGGTAGTAAGGAAAATAGCAGATGAATTTGTTAGTGATGGTGTTTCTGCTGAAGTGGCCTCTGCTGGTTTAAATACTATTAGAGAAATTTTATCAAGAGCTCCATTAGCTATTGATTCTACCTTATTACAAGATTTGACTGAATATAAAGGATCAAAGGCCAAAGCCGTGATGATGGCTGCTAGATCTTTAATTGGTTTATATAGAGAGATTGCTCCTGAAATGTTAAAAAGAAAAGATAGAGGTAAAGTCGCTAGTCTTGATCTTCAACATAATGATAAGGATAGTAAATTGCCAGCATTTGGGAAAGATAATTCTACTAGTTCAGTTCCTGGTATTGAATTATTAGCTAAATGGAAACAAGAACAAGGTATAGAAGAAGGTGATGAAAATCCTGAAGATTGGGAAGTGGATGAAGATGATAGTGATAAAGAAGGTGATGATATTGAAGGTGAATGGGTAACTGTTGAATCTGATAAAGAGTATGATGTTAGTGATGATGACGATGATGATGATAATAAGAATAAGGATGATAATGATGATGATGAATCCAGTGATTCAGAATTAGATTTATCAGATGACGATGAACAGGAAGATGAAGAAGAAGGAACTCCAAGAAAGAAACAAAAGATTGATGGAGAACCAAAGAAATCACCAGAAGCTATAAATGCTGAAAAAGCTATAACTGAAATGTTATCTAGTAAGATTTTAACACCAGCTGATTTTGCTAAATTGGATGAATTGAGAGCTCAAGCAGGAGTTGAAAAAGCTATGGGGATTACTCCAGATGATCAAGTTGATTCTGATAATTTAGTTGGAGATGTTAGACAAAAACAATCTAAAGAAGAAAGATTGGCTAGAGTTCAAGAAGGTAGAGAAGGTAGAGGGAAATTTGGTAGTAGTAAGGGAAGAAGAGAAAATCCACATTCTACTACTAATAGAGAAAAGGCTAGAAAGAAGAATTTCGTCATGATGATTCATAAAAGAGCTGTTCAAGGTAAACAAAAAATGGCTTTAAAAGATCGTCAAAAGATTTTAAGAGCTCATGTTACTAGACAAAAGATGAAGAAGAAGTAGTTTAAACAAGCGTATAGGATAATATAAAATAAACATACATATAATTACTCAATCAATAATACAGCTATATTACTAAGGACAACAAAAAAATATAGAAACTAACAACGTTCAAATATAAAACTCCTGTCAAATAAACTTATGAAAAACTAGGGGTTTTACACATACACACAAACAAAAAAAAGGAAAAAGAAGGAGGGATTAGATCCCAGCCTAAAATCATTAATACAAGACAAACCAAGTTGTGAATTGAATTAAACATTAAAGCTTACACACACATCAAATAATAGAAAAATAAACACAATATTGTTCTTAACTAACAATATTTATTTAATGGCTCTTTTTCTTTTTTTTATCTTTTTTATCAGATTTTTCAGATTTACGTTTCTTTTCCTTTTTTTCCTTTTTATGAACAGATTCTTCTTCAGAAGATGAAGAAGAAGTATCATCATCAGAATCCTCAATATTGGCTAATTTAGGTTGAGGAGGGAATTCGATAGGTTTACCAGCTAATTTGGCTTGATATAATTCTTTTTGTTTATTATATTCTTTTAATTGATCTTGGTATCTCTTTTGCCATTTAGCCTTTTCTTCGGTTGGTAATTTATTCCAACGTTCTTTAACATAATCATTCATTTCAATTGCTGATAAAGGTGGTAATCCTTTAGCTCTTCTTTCATTTCTAAGAGAATCTCTAACGTGGAAAGAATAAGCGAAATACATGGTTAAAGGTTTTTTTGGAGCATTTGGATCTCTTTCAGGTTTCTTCTTTTTTTCAACCTTAACTTCAGGTTTAGATTCACCTGGACCAGCATCAACATTAGCAACTAAAGCATTGATGGTTTTAGCCAAGTTATTTAAACTAGTCATTGGAGCTTCAACATCAGCATTACTAGCCTTATATAAATTAGCAGTGGCCCCAGCAGCATCTTGTGCGGCCTTAGATAATTCAAATAATGATGCAACTAAAGCATCTTTAGCAGCTTTTACTTCAGCAGTAGACATTTTTTAAAAAATTCAATGGGAATGAAAAAAAAGTTTGATTCCAAAAATTACTTCAATTTACTATTACAAGTTATAATTAACTCAATTTAATAAAGAATTAATTAATATTCTCTTTGATATTTTACAATAAAAAGAAGTGGTGGTAAGAAAAAAAATAAACAAATTTTCGTCGAGCGAACTTAGGGAGACCTTGAACTAATCAAGGGGGCGTGCGGGTCGGTAACACCTAAAGGCGTAACCACTGATTGTGCCACCTTCCCCCGTTGGAAGGGAGCGGCAGAGGTAGGGAGGGGCAGGAAAAACAACAACAACAACCAGAAAAAAACAAAAAAAAAAAAAAAAAAAACAAAGAGAGAGTGTGTGTGTAGGAGGACTGCCGGTACGGGCCGTCTGGCCATTTGGCCATGTACTCCTTCCAAGCCCCCAGCCACCCCTCCAGTTGTGTACCAGGGGTGTCCCAGAACCTTATTAACCTAGCGACTTAGACCCAATGTGCACATACAACGGACCCATGGACCCACTCATAAAAGTCCAGACCTGAGTTGTTACGATTTGGTCTGGACTGGAGGACCACAAGGGCCAACTGCGAACAGCACCATGTTGATTCGGTATGGCTGTGAGTGGCTAGGAGTGAGTGGCTAGGAGTGAATGGCTAGAAGTGAGTAGGTCTGGTCGGGATCAGACACTAGCACACCACTGTATCATAGTAATTAT
The DNA here is from genome assembly GCA_030583035.1 of Yamadazyma taylorii. Lineage (NCBI taxonomy): Eukaryota > Fungi > Ascomycota > Pichiomycetes > Serinales > Debaryomycetaceae > Yamadazyma > Yamadazyma taylorii. The sequence goes on along the minus strand of JAJMHJ010000015.1, from coordinate 191,119 downwards.
ATAGCAGGATAGCGGTATAGCCGTATAGTTACTGGGGTAATTGTTAATAGGTTGGTCTGGTTGTAGAAGATTCTGTAACGGTTATTAACCCTTATTCAGACCCGGCAATTGAATTAGTTCCAATTGTTGCCTTAATACCTCGGAACCAGCCGATCTCGTGTCACACCACCACAGGTTCTTACCTCTGACCACGCTAATGCTCACACAGCAATCGTACAGGATATAGCACCGCGGCCGTCAGACCCCATTGGCTCCTTAACGGACCAATAAAATGGGCCATACCTCTCTCTATAGCCTCTCCCCCTCCCCCTCCCACTCTCTACCTCCCCCTTCGACCAACCAATCCCATGCGCATCCTCATCCCACCCCACCCCATGCTCCATCTATAATATTCCCATGTTCTCGTCTACTCCCCCTAACTTGCTACCATCATCCCTCGCTGCAACTCTTAGTACCATTAGTTCATATCGTTAGCAGGCTTGTTTCCACTAGCACAACTAGCGAGAACTTGAACTATCTTTTTTTTTTGCAGCCATATTTGATCCATCCCCCATATTAATGCACTGTACACATACACTATACACATAATGAGATACGGCATAACATGTCCTGGTCAAGGATTCATAAAATCTAATCTTCTACTCCCTTATATCAATCATAGACCCATTTTCCAAAACTCTTTAGATATCATTGATGATGCTTTAAATCAAAAATTCTCCCAAAAGTTATTTAATAATAATGATCAATGGTTATTGAGTACTAAGAATGCTCAACCGGCTATAGTAGCTACTACTTATATCATTAATCAGATCTTACAGAAACTGTATGGGATTAATTTAATAACACCAAATGCTGTGATCATGGGACATTCTCTCGGTGAATATACCGGGTTATTATTGAATGGGAAACTATCATTATCAACAACTATAAAGTTGGTAAGTCTAAGAGGTCAACTTATGGAACAATTAGACTTGTCATCTAAAGAATATACTATGAAAGTGATAATGTTTAAGCCTTCTAATTATGATCATATCGTACAAATATGTTCACAACATAAAGTGTTAGCTAATATTAATTCTCATCAACAAGTAGTGTTATCAGGTAAACAATCTACCATTACTGAAACTATCAAATTAATCAATTCACAAAATCGGATCATATTAAAGGTTATTGACTTACCTGTTGAAGTCCCATTCCATAATGAAGTAATGGCACCAGTTGAGTCAGAATTGAAGTCATTCCTTGAACAAGAAGAAGATATTGGTGGTGGTGGTGGTGGTGGTGGTGGTATAACTACTATGATATCTAACTTGACAGGGAAAGTTTCTGATGACCAGGATTTAATAGAAAATACTATTGCGGTGAACTCTAAACCGGTTAGATGGGTTGATTCCATTAATACTTTGACGGAAATGGGGGTAACTGAAGTGATTAATTTTGGCCCTGGTCAAGTTCTACATAATTTAAATGGGAAATTCCCATTAACTAACTATTCACTAGATACGTTAGAGGATACAAAATTGATTGGTCATATTAGAGGGTTTGTATAGGAACCAGTAAGATGATATAGGAACAACGTAATATAGGAGCTAGGTTGATTGTTGATCCCTGGGGCCAGATACACCCTGGTGCACTTGTGATTCCATGGCTCTGATCTCACCTCGTTTCTCTCCCATCGCGGTAAATCCCATGCCCCATGCCCTGATTTGACTCTTTCGTCAAATTGACTCGCAACTGGTTTTCAACAATAATCTGACCCAACTGGCACCGATACGGAAGTGAAAAATTCTTCTTTTTTCATAACTTTTTTTTATTCTTCCCCCAACTGATTCATTCTTTTTTTCCAAGTTGGTTATAGAAATCTGTAGATAATTAAGGAGAACCAGAAAGAAAGAAAAACACAAAAAAAAATGGCCCAACTCATCGATGGTAAAGCCATAGCTGCTAATATTCGTAGTAATATCCATGAAGAAATCAACCAAATTCAAGCTAAACATCAAGATTTCGTTCCTAAATTAACTATCATTCAAGTAGGTGAAAGAGAAGATTCATCTACTTATGTTAGAATGAAATTAAGAGCTGCTAAAGAAGCTAACATTGATTGTGAAATTATAAACTTACCAGAATCAGTTAGTGAATTTGAATTATTAAGTGAAATTTCTAAATTAAATAATAATTTATCAGTCGACGGGATTTTAGTTCAATTACCATTACCTGAACATATCGATGAAACCAATGTTACTAATGCCGTATTAGCTGATAAAGATGTTGATGGGTTTGGTCCATTTAATGTTGGTGAATTAAATAAAAAAGGTGGTAATCCATACTTTTTACCATGTACTCCTAAAGGGATTTTAAAATTATTACATGAATCTAATGTCGAAATTTCTGGGGCCAATGCTGTTGTGTTGGGAAGATCTGATATTGTTGGAAGTCCTGTAGCTAATTTATTAACTAAAGCTAATGCTACTGTATCGATATTACATTCTAAAACCCCACTTGAACAAATTCAAGCTTATTTATCTCATGCTGATATTGTTGTAGCTGCTATTGGTAAAGAGAACTTTGTCAAAGGAGAATGGATTAAACCTGGAGCAGTTATAATTGATGTAGGTACTAATTTTATTGCTGATTCCACTAAAAAATCTGGTTCAAGAATGGTAGGTGATTGTGACTTTGAATCATGTTCTTCTAAAGCTAGTTTAATAACTCCAGTTCCTGGTGGAGTTGGTCCAATGACTGTTGCTTCTCTATTAGATAATGTCGTAGCAGCTGCTAAAGATCATTATAGAAAAAATAATGAAACTCCAAAATTCACTAATCCTTTAAAATTAAATTTACAAAAACCAGTACCATCTGATTATGAAATTTCCAGAGATCAAGAACCTAAAAAAATTAATCAAGTGGCTTCAGAAGCTGGGATTTTAGATTCTGAATTAGAACCTTTTGGTGCTTATAAAGCTAAAGTATCATTAGATTTATTAAATCGTTTAAAAAATAAAAATAATGGGAAATATGTTTTAGTCACTGGTATTACTCCAACTCCTTTAGGTGAAGGGAAATCTACTACTACTGTAGGATTAGCTCAAGCTTTAGGAGCTCACTTACAAAAAAATGTATTTGCTAATGTCCGTCAACCAAGTATGGGACCAACTTTTGGTATTAAAGGAGGAGCTGCTGGTGGTGGTTATTCTCAAGTAATTCCAATGGATGAATTTAATATGCATGTTACTGGAGATATTCATGCTATCACTATGGCTAATAATTTATTAGCTGCTGCTATTGATACTAGAATGTTTCATGAAAATACTCAAAAAGATGGTCCATTATATAGAAGATTAGTTCCTAGTAAAAAAGGAGTTAGAAATTTCCCTGTTTGTATGCAAAAAAGATTAACTAAATTAGGAATTACTAAAACTAATCCTGACGATTTAACTCAAGAAGAAATTTCTAAATTTGCTAGATTAGATATTGATCCAGATACCATTACTTGGAGAAGAGTGGTTGATTGTAACGATAGATTCTTAAGAGGGGTTACTGTAGGAGAAGCCCCAACTGAAAAGGGTATGACTAGATCTACTGGATTTGATATTACTGTAGCATCTGAATGTATGGCTATTTTAGCTTTAGCTAATTCTTTAGAAGATTTAAGAAATAGATTAGGTAATATGGTTATTGCCTCATCTAAAGCTGGTGAACCAATTACTTGTGAAGATATTGGATGTGCTGGTGCATTAACTGCTTTGTTAAAAGATGCTATTAAACCAAATATTATGCAAACTTTAGAAGGAACTCCTGTCTTTGTTCATGCTGGTCCATTTGCTAATATTTCTATTGGAGCTTCCTCAATTTTAGCTGATAAAATGGCCTTAAAATTAGCTGGTACTTCCCCAGATTTAACTAGTGAAGAAAAGAAAGCTCAAGAAGGTTATGTTGTAACTGAAGCTGGATTTGATTTTACTATGGGAGGTGAAAGATTTATAAATATTAAGTGTAGATCTTCAGGATTATCACCAGATTGTATTGTTATTGTTGCCACTGTTAGAGCCTTAAAAGTACATGGAGGTGGACCAGAAGTTAAAGCTGGTGCTCCATTAGCTCCAGAATATACTCAAGAAAATGTTGAATTATTAAGAGCTGGATGTTCTAATTTAGCCAAACATATTTCTAATGCTAAAACTTATGGATTACCAGTAGTAGTTGCTATTAATAAAATGTCATCAGATTCTGAAACCGAACATGAAGTTATTAAACAAGAAGCTCTTAAAGCTGGTGCTCATGATGCAATTGTATCTAATCATTGGGAAGAAGGTGGTAAAGGAGCTGTTGATTTAGCTAACGGAGTCATTGATGCTTGTAATTCTCCTGAAAGAAATTTCCAATTTTTATATGGTACTGAACCATCAGTTGAAGATAAAATCACTGCTATTGCTAAAACCATGTATGGAGCTGGTGAAGTGGAATTCTTACCAGAAGCCCAAAAGAAAATTGATACTTATACCAAACAAGGATTTGGTAATTTACCAATTTGTATTGCTAAAACTCAATATTCATTATCTCATGATGCTGCATTAAAAGGAGTCCCAACTGGGTTTAAATTTCCTATTAGAGATGTTAGAGCATCGATTGGGGCTGGTTATTTATACGCCTTGGCCGCTGAAATTCAAACAATCCCTGGTTTACCTACTCATTGTGGATTTATGAATGTCGAAGTTAATGAAAACGGTGAAATTGAAGGATTATTTTAATCCCACTAAATCGTTTTAATCTTTAGTTCAACCTTATGATGTTAACGAAATTATTTCTTTTTTTCTCTTGTCATTTTTATAGATGTTTCAACGGGTTTCAACAACAACTAATATACATATCCGTTCTAGAAAGAGCAGAAAACAATCAAGACATATCTCTCTATCTGTGTTTGTACCTCTAAGCCAGTTAAGTAGTTTTGCAGTCAAATTTAAATCCCTTGGTCCTAGAAAATGAGCAATGAGGTTTCGCACGACAAGAAAAAAATGGTGAGAAAAATCTGTGAAGAAATGCTCAATTCCGATTTAATAAAGGAGATAAGACCAAGTATAAAGAATTCCTGGACCCATTTATCGGACTTGTTTCCAAGCTTTCATATAATCACAATCAAATTAATCATTCTTAACATACCAGAATGATTGGATTCAAACAAATAAAACCAGCCAACCTCACCATGGCGGTCAGAAGCCGTGGTATCAGTTCCTATAGATCCATTAGTATGTTGAGCAATATCATCAGTAAAAACTCCATGTATAAAACTAAGTTGGAATCACAAACTAGACCAGTTGGTATCAATGGACTTGCTCCACACAAACAATCTATAATGAATCAATATAGAAATTATAGTGTTATATCAGAAGAATGTAAAGCTAAACATTATGATTACAAAGATATTAAACAATTAGTTAAAAATCCATCATCAGATGTGATGATTGTTGATGTTAGAGAACCTGTAGAATATCAAGAAGGCCATATTCCTGGTGCTATAAATATTCCATTTAAATCCAATCCTGGTGCTTTAGGGTTAAGTGAAGAAGATTTTGAAGAAAATTTTGGATTTGAAAAACCTGATGCTAATAGAGAATTGGTATTTTATTGTTTAGCTGGAATTAGATCTACTGCTGCTGAGGATTTAGCCAGAACTTTTGGTTATAAAAAGAGAGGTAATTATGTAGGTTCATATGAAGATTGGGTATCTAATGAGATTTCTAAAAATCAACCTCAACTGCATTCAAATCCTTCCAGTAATGCTTAATTTTTAAAAGTTATTTGATAGAATTATGTTAATGATCCCAATATCAATTCCGATGCCCATCCCGGTCCCAATCTCAATCCCAATTCTGGGAATGTCCTCTTTATAGATTAGATAAAACAACTTTTTACGTATAGAGTAATCACGTATGCGTTGAATTGGATGGTGATGGTTTTCCTTGTCATATTATTGATGTTTTAGTTGTTAAACTTGTTTTCTCCTTGGTTGTTCTTTTTATTCCTTATCCTTTTTCTTTGTATAAATTGACTGTTACTATGGTTAGTGTCGAGTTGTTTTAATCTCCACTCATCTACTCATCCACCCCCCGTTTGTTGTTGTGCTGTTGTAGTGCTAACCAGTTGTTATTATTTTTTTTTCTAATTATTATTAATCTTGTCATATAGGTAAGTAATAGTCATTACTAGTTTCAAATTTAAATATACATATCATTAAAAAAATAAAATAAACTCTATTTACACATTACATAATCATTGATTAAATTCCAATTGCTTAAATTCTTTACCCAATTTTCTCTTTCTCTTTCTTTCAATAACTTTTTCTCTTTGAGCAGGTTTCATACTATCAAATTTAGCCTTTTGAAGTAATTTTCTTTGTTCACTCTTTTTTAAGAAGTAAGGAGTTGATTGTTTCCCACTCTTGAAATTGTCCATTTGTTCACGTTTATAATCATTAAGAATCTTAGATTGTAAGTCTCTATTCTTTAAAGTATCTAATCTTGATTTTAATGATTGTAATTGAAATTTAATTTCATTTTGTTCATGAAATGGTAAAGCATTGAAGGTCTTTTTATCATTAATCATTCTTTGTAATTCGTTAACTTCATTTTGTCTGTAATCATCTAAAAAGCCATAGTTTTTACGAGCTTCTTGTAAATCAGCTTTACCAAAAGCTGCATCAAATCTAATATCTTGATATAATCCTTGAGAATATTTTGGATTCATTCCTTCAAGTTTCCTTATTTTGGAGACGGGTTTTTTCGATGATGTTTCAGTTGGGGCATGCTTATTCTTTTTCTTTTTCATTTCTGACTTTTTATTATGATTAGAATTTTTGTTATGGTTATTAGAGGTTTTACTATCTGGTTCTTCTTCACTATCTTGATCATCATCACTGTCTTCTAAATCGCTATCCTCTAAATCACTGTCAGAAATATCTCTTTGGTTCTTTTTATCTCTACTTGTGGATTTATTTGATTTACTGGTTCCTGAATTACTGAATTTAGATGATCTTGATGATTTACTTGATTGATGTAACTTCTTTTGAGCATTACTTAAAGCTCCGAATGATAAACTTCCAAACCCATCATCGTCATTATTATCACTGTCATTTTCTTGGGATTGGTTCTTTTTGGCCAGTAATGTTCTGGTTAACAAATCTTCGTCGTCCAAATCTTTATGGTTTTTATGATGGATTCGTTTCATGGTGATCCTGGCAAGATTAAAGATGAGAAAAAAACCTGCGATGAGCATTGCAACATGTACTAGGCACACTAGTACTAGGCACTAGTGAGCATCTGTTGGTGGGAGGTTGTCGCGGGAATAGGACTAAACGGTCCTGGAGAATGGAGGTAGATGAGGGGGGGTAGAGCGAGTGGTACTGCTAAGTGGTAGTAGTACTAATAGTTGTGTAACTGATGGTGTGTTGGTACTGTTGGTACTGTTGGTACTGTTGGTACTGTTGATACTGTTGATACTGTTGATACTGTTGGTACGTTGGTATACTGTTGGTACTGTTGGTATACTGTTGGTACTGTTGGTACTGTTGGTACTGTTGGTACTGTTGGTACTGTTGGTACTGTTGGTACTGTTGGTATTCCCTGATCGTAACCACCTCCCCCAATTCTCGTGTCCCCACGCCCTATTAGTGGCTTCTCCAGTCCCGGTGATTTAACACCCGCTAACTGACACAAACTTAATCCTCGGCCACCATCGGCCACCATGGTTGAAAACCCCCGGTAATGCCACACTGCGCGTTTGTTTCCAAGCTGAGATTTTCTGATTTTTCCAAATGAAAAGTAGTTAATTTATTCTATTAATTAAATCAATTATGTTATCTAGAACCTTTGCTCGTGCATCAAGAGTATGTATATTCTAATCAATAAATCATGATATGTCAATTATATACCCCCATGTTTCCTCCTTTCCAATATCTCCTCTATAAATTATTGGCATGTCAAGGGGTAATTTTCAATTAAAGCTCGGTGAAAAAACCTAGTTTTTTTCCCGTGTGAGGGACGTGGAGACTAGGAATCCGTTACTCGGATTATAATGATCCATCATCATTACCTTGATAAATCATCAGATTAGACGGTAATAATACCATTGACCTTGATGATACTAACAACTTTTAGTCAATCGCCAATCAAAAAAGATTTTTGTCTTTACATGAATACCGTTCAGCTGCTTTATTAAAACAATATGGAGTAGGTGTTCCAAATGGAGAAGCTGCTACTACTGCTGCTGATGCTTTCAAAGCTGCTCAATCATTAGGAACTAATGAATTAGTCATTAAAGCTCAAGCTTTAACTGGTGGTAGAGGTAAAGGACATTTTGATAATGGATTTCAAGGAGGAGTTCAATTAATTAGTACTCCAGAAGAAGCTCAAGATTTAGCAGAAAAAATGTTGGGACATAAATTAATTACTAAACAAACTGGGGCTGCTGGTAAAGAAGTCACTGCTGTTTATATTTGTGAAAGAAGAGATGCCCTTACTGAAGCTTATTTAGCTATTTTATTAGATAGAGGTACTCAAACTCCAATGATTGTTGCTTCAGCTCAAGGAGGTATGGATATTGAAGGAGTTGCTGCTAAAGATCCATCAGCCATTAAAACTTTCCCAATTCCTTTAGAAACTGGGGTTACTGATGAATTAGCTACTGAAATTGCTTCTAATTTAGGTTACACTCAAGAAGCTATTCCAAATGCTGCTAAAGCTGTTCAAAACTTGTATAAAGTTTTTACTGAAAAAGATTGTACTCAAGTTGAAATTAACCCATTATCTGAAACTCCAGATCATCAAGTTTTAGCTATGGATGCTAAATTAGGATTTGATGATAATGCTGATTTCCGTCAAGAAGAAGTTTTCTCTTGGAGAGATCCAACTCAAGAAGATCCTCAAGAAGCTGAAGCTGGTAAATATGGGTTAAATTTCATTAAATTAGATGGTAATATTGCTAACATTGTTAATGGTGCTGGATTAGCTATGGCTACTATGGATATTATTAAATTATATGGTGGTGAACCTGCTAATTTCTTAGATTGTGGTGGTACTGCTACTCCAGAAACTATTGAAAAAGCTTTTGAATTAATTTTATCTGATAAAAAAGTTAATGGTATCTTTGTTAATATTTTCGGAGGTATTGTTAGATGTGACTATGTTGCCGAAGGTTTAATTGCTGCTACTAAAAACTTTGGTTTAGAAATCCCTGTTGTTGTTAGATTACAAGGAACTAATATGGAAAAAGCTAAAGAATTAATTGAAAATTCCGGATTAAAATTATTTGCTTTTGAAGATTTAGATCCAGCTGCTGAAAAGATTGTTTCTTTAGCTCCAAAACAAAATTAAGTATATTTTGTGTACCCTAGAGTAGATATATAGGTATACTAATATATCAGTAAATATAGTTGCCAGGTGATGGTGGTGGTGGTGGTGTTAGTATTAGTTCTACTGCTACTGCGAGGGCTAGTGACGGTGCTACTGCGAGTGCTTCTGCGAGTGCGAGTGCTACTGCTCCTACTGCCGGTGCGATCTCAAAACACTATCTTACACCTCGTCCTACTTCATTTGCCCCTCTCAGTAATTTGTACAACCTTCGCGACTTGCCACTTTCCTTGATAATCTTTCACTATCAACACATTTGGTCAGATAATCTTCAAACTATCACCTCATTAAACCAATCAATAGGATTATAGGTCCAACAAATACCCCTTATATCTACCAACATGTTTTTAACAAGAAGTGAATACGATCGAGGAGTATCGACATTTTCTCCAGAAGGAAGATTATTCCAAGTTGAATATTCTTTAGAAGCCATTAAATTAGGATCAACTGCCATTGGAATCTCAACGTCTGAAGGGGTTATATTGGGGGTGGAAAAAAGAGTCACTTCTCCCCTTTTAGAGCATTCATCAATTGAAAAAATTGTAGAGGTTGATCATCATATTGGATGTGCTATGTCAGGATTAACTGCTGATGCTAGATCAATGATTGATCATGCTAGAATTTCATCATTAACTCATAATTTATATTATGATGAAGAAATTCAAGTTGAAAGTTTGACTCAATCAGTTTGTGATTTAGCATTAAGATTTGGTGAAGGAGCTGGTGGGGAAAAAAGATTAATGTCAAGACCTTTTGGGGTGGCATTATTAATTGCTGGTATAGATAAAGATAATGGTCCTCAATTATATCATGCTGAACCTTCTGGAACTTTTTATAGATATGATGCTAAAGCTATTGGATCTGGTTCTGAAGGTGCTCAAGCTGAATTACAAAATGAATATCATAAATCTTTGACTTTAAAAGAAGCTGAATTATTAGCATTAAAAATTTTAAAACAAGTTATGGAAGAAAAATTAGATTGTAAGAATGCTCAATTAGCTAGTGTTACTAAAGATGAAGGATTTAAGATTTATCCTGATTCTAAGACTGATGAAATTATTAAAGTTTTAAATGAACAACAAACTGATGAACCTGAAGAGCAATGAATTGTCTGATGGTTTTATGTTTATGTCCCTAGAATATATAGTACAATAATGTATATATAATATATATATGTATATACATGTTATGCTCCTATTCTTATTCCCAGTCCTACTCTCTACCTTATCTATACTGTCTTCTATATATATATATTATCATCAATATTCTGGAAATGTTTGTTCCAATTTTTCCATCAATATTAAAAATTGTCGATTCTCATTATCCCCATAATTTTTAATAAGAATCATAAAATCATTCAAGGTATTATTAAATGTCTCATAATGATAATTCAACATTTCATTCAAATTATTCAATCGGTTATTAACCAGGGGTTGATCGATATCTTTACTATCAAACCTACTTGGATATACTTGATGGAACTCTTTAAATAATTGTTCATTCATCATAATTAATGTTTTCTTTAATCTGGTCAAAAAATTATTATACAGGATTATGATATTAAATAATTGTTTTAAAACATCAAGAATTTGACCATTGGTTAAAAATAAATCTCTTAAGATATTATTCAATATGGTTCCTATTTTATTTATTAAATTATTCATGTCAATAATTTCACCAGTTGTTTTTAATGATTGATTGTCATCATTAAATAATTCATTATAATTAATTGATGATATTCCTCTAGTCATTGATGAATTCAATTCAGAACTTTGATCAATATCTGAGGTGGTAGATAATGATTCTTTATTTAATTGATTATTAACTTTTTGTAAATAATTTCTTAATGAATCAATATTATCATCAATAATATCACAATTGATATAATATTGAAACTCATTAATAAAATCTTTCATTCTATTATGAAGAATTCGACTTCTTAAAATCCATTTCTTAATCTTTGGATCAAACTTTGAATATTTCCATACTGTGGTTAAATTAATTTCTTTCCAAGTATTATCAATTAATTTATTAAGGAATTTTATAATAATTTGTTGTTTAAATATTAATTGATATTCAAAATTATAACTCTGATTAATAATCAAATTTAATGGGAATGGTATATTAATATCAAGGTTAATTCCAAATATCGTTAAATCATCAATATTATCGATTAAATCATGATTATCAGATTCTCCTCCTGTAGGGGCTGATGCTGTCATGATTTTATCGGATGAATTATTTTGTAATGATTTATTTAATAATTCTTTAAATGCATTGGAACTATCTTTATTTAAAGCTTGTTCAGCATCAAATGATTTAACATTTAAGATATCTTTAGCCAATTCAAAAAAGTTGGAAGAATCAATTGAAAAATCTAAATTATTATACAAGGAAGTTTGAGATTCTATTATAGGAATAGTTAATTGATTTTTAAAATTTTTAGTTAATTTAGAAATGGAAATTTTATACTTATTTCTTTGTAAATCATTAAAATTTGAATCAATAAATTTATCAATCTTAAAAGTATTATTAATTAAAAAATTTTCCAGAAAAAAATCAGTAATAATATCAAAATTATAACCAGAAAAGATTAATGACATTAATAATTTATTGGCTCTTTTATAAAAATTATTAATTTTCAATTCAAAATCTTGATGTAATAAACTATTGACAGGAGATATTAATTCATTTAATCCATGGAAATTTTCTAATCCAACACAATGTTTAAAAATATTAAGATATTTACCAGTCAATAAAATTTTTGTTTGAATAGATTTATCATTGAATTGTGAGATTAATCCATCATTTCTAATCATAAATACTTCATCCCAATACTTCTCCATGTTAGCATTTAATATATTATTAGGAAATTTATTTTGTTTAATTAAAAATTCTTCAAAAGGATCTTCAATTATTCCATTAATTAACCATTCATTTAAACATTGTAAATAATCTTGAGAAATATCTTGAAATAAATTTATTAGAAATTGATTAGAATTATAATCACCTTTAAACAGTTTTATTCGATCTTGAATAAGTTTTAATACCACTCCCCCTTTACAAACATCAAAATTTATAATATCTGTAGACAAATCAATGGTACCAGTTTGTTTTAAATCTTGTTGAAGAAAATTTATAAAATTGTTAAAATAATTTTTAGGTTCTTGGACTTGTTGTTGACGAGTTAAAGTATCATTATGTATGACATTTAAAAGTTCATAATAATGATTTAAAGGATTATAAATTTCTTTAGCAAGAAGATTTTCTACCATGTTTAAACTTATAGTGCCAGATTTGAAATGAGTCTCAATGTCAATGATAACCTTATGGTATTGAGATTTAAAACTTATAAGGGAAAAGCAAAGACTTTGGATAACTTTACCGAATTTCTCTTGATTATATAATTGAATAAAATTATCTATTGATTGATAAAACTTTCCAAATTTGATAATTTTTTTGGTGATCAGTTTAAGTGACATATCTAAATGCTTCGCTATTTTGAAATCTGGTCCTTTTATAATCATACCAAGGTTATTAGGATCATACTTTTCACTGAATCGAATATAATTACCTTGTTTCCCTAGTAAAACAAATAATAAGTCTTTGATTATCAATGCTTGTTGAAGATTTAAATCGGTTATATCACTTAGACCAAATGGTCTAATTTTGGAAACGGGATTATCGTGTTTGATACATGACTTAAGGCCTTCTGGCTCGATCAATGTGACCAAATCCTCATTCATTAGTATGGAGTAAAGGAAAACAACTAAACTTGATTTAGAATCACTTGGTACCGCGATTAATTGTGTTTACAAAAGATGTTTTGATATTTCGCGGTTGCAAAACATTTGAGATTTTGCACTGGAGGGGCTTGAGGGCTTGAGGGCTTGAGGGCTTGAGGGACTTGAGGGACGATGGTGAGCCAGGATATGAGAGGATTACTCTTCTTAGGTGAGGTGATGTTGATGTGATGTTGACGTGGTTTTGGGTTGATTTGGGTAGTTCTGTTAACCATTAAATGTCAACATGTACACACCACCTCATATTCAGTTGCAGAGGCATGAGACTATAGGGTTGTAGGATATAAGTCTATGGGTCTATGAGTCTTTGAGTCTATGGGTCTATGGGTCTACAATTTATAGCCCATAGACTTCTATGGTTTCAAATTTGAGGTTATGGGGTTCTGGATCTCCTTTTATTAAAATTGTACTCTCTATGGCTTTCGCTCTCTTCCACATTTGCAGCAAATTGTCAAGTTTAAATTTCGCAGCTAATTTTTGTCTCTGACTAAAGACTTGAACAGATTTCCACCAGAATAACTCTATTACTTTTATGGTCTCTTTCTATCCCATTTGAACCACATATGCCCATTTCCCCAACATCAAACTACCCTATGAATACCATTTCATGAATTTTGAGATCATTCAATCCAAGTTAGACCCCAATTAGTACCCCTACTTTTACATTGTCTACAGGCCAATTACTACAGAGATATTCGCACCCTAAAACCATCATAAGCTACTATTTACTATATTGCTGATATTCACTTTCGATATATACTCTTGTGACAAATTATCCTACCAACGATGTTTATACCATTTCATCATCCATTTCCAATTCCTCTAATAACTCATCAACTTTTTCTGCCTCCTCTTGTACTTTGGTTAATCCACAAATTTCTTCTAAATATTTGGAATCATTTAAACATTTTTTAATAAATTCCCAACCATATTGATTAAAATGATTAATAACCTCTTTCGAACAAGCAGAACAATATTTATATTTAGGAGTCGACACTTTAATTTGATCAAAATTATTAAGGAATCCCCTAATTTGATGAGGAATACTTCCTAAATGACCAGAATCTTGTTCTGATACATGTTTACCTTGAGGATGTTGTAAAATTGATACCATCAATTCTACTGCTATTGATGATGCCATTAATGCTACACCAGGTCTGGTAACAGTACACATTTGATCTAAAGTTCTATCAGTCAAACTATCTTGAGGGGCTACTACATCATTACAATAATAACATCCTAAATTTAATTGTTGAGTTCCATGTCTTAATACCACATAACTATCAAATCCAAGAGCAGCATTTATAACTAGTTTATCTTTAGCTAATCCTAACACCGTTGGAAGCCAACGAGATTCTCTTGAATCCATTAATAAATAAATTACATCATGTTCATCTATTAATCGATTTAATTGATTAAAATTATCTTCATCCTTTTCCCCCACAGGATGTCCAATCATTGGAACTTCCAATTCAATTCCTTTAGAATTAACATCAGGAAAGATTTCGGTTAATGATTCACTAGCTCTAATAGCTTTTTTCAATCCTTGACCATCATCAGCAAAACAATCATTAAAATTAAATAATGGTTGTCTAACTGGATTAGAAAAGGAAATTCTTCCATTATCAACAAATGTTATATCTCTGACCCCCCAACCTAAAAGACATCTAGATACATAACTACCTAAAGTTCCTGCCCCAAGTAGTAATACTTTTTGTGATTTAATAACGTCTAAATTAAGATTTGGGGCTACTCTCCATTTCATTAATTTTAAATTCAAGTCAACTGCTTGACTAGCTAATTTATGAGGATCAATCAATGATGATAAATTAGCTAATTTAGGTCCCAATTTACCTTGACTAGTCCTTTCCCATCCATTGAATTTAATCTCTGATTTATTGATTGTTGTTAGTTTCAAATGATATAACTTAGGATTGGTAGGATTATATACATGTAATTTGATTTGTTCTACCCCTTGATATCCCAATAAAAACAAGTGATTTTTCAATTGATTACAAAGTCTTCCATCTAACACATTATTAACATATACGTATTGAGGAACACCTTCACTAACATCGGAAATTGCATAAAAGTTATCAACATTCTCGTTGAATTTAAAAGATATATTAGTCTCTGTTTCATCAACAATCTCCCATTCACTTTGTAATACCGGATAAGCTACCCAATAATAAAATTTATATTTCTTCAAATCACTAAAACTTAAAATATGGAATCTGACCAGATTATCATGATTATTCAAATCATCTAATAGTTTTAATGACCATGCTTTCAATAACTCCTGTTTGTTAATCGACTTGAATTCTTCAATAGTATTCACGTTGTGTAAGAGACCCGACAACGAATTCTGGGAATTAGAATTAAAATCTTTAGAATCAAATGAATTGTAGTCAAGGGATAAAATAGGGACATTATTAAACTTTGTTAATTTTAATGGATCAGTGAGGTGACCATGAATTAATTGAGGTTTTGAGTCCAATTTAAATTCATCAAGCTTCAATTCCGAAAGTTTAAGAAAGAATGAAGAGTCAATGAACGTTTCTATAGGGATAAAACTCAATTTGGTCATAATTTGATGGGGTAGATTAGATAGTAATAATAGTAATATTAATGATTTGAGTAATGATTTGAATTTATGCGTTAAAGTGCGAGTGGCTGCAATTTTGGTGGTGGTACTGTTGAGCTTATCGTTGAGGGTTTTTTCTAATAAAACTCAAGGCTTTTATAGGTGATGATACGACTGTTATTGCTAGAGATGAATAGTTTATCGTAACTTCTCAATTAATCGGACCCTTTTACAAGTAGCCTAATAGTCTTCAATAAGCTTTATGCTTCCAAAAGTAGGGGTATTAATTGAGTAAGTTTGAATGACTCACGAGGGCAATCATGAAATACAAATATGCTTGTTACGTACAACCAACCCGATTTAACATCATGTGGATGCCCAGAGATGCTTCAAGTTATAATAAGAACCATTATAAACTAGTTTTAAACCCATTATGTTCCTTAATATTTCCATTAAATTTGAAAATTAGCTATAAAATTCCGGGAATATGTTCTGGACATTATGACGCGCATGCTTTTCTAACCGTACATATACCAGACCGGTGGCCTAGTGGTCAAAGGACGGGTATTAAGAAGTTCAGGAGAATGGTTCTGTAGCTAGTCTAATTACTAGCATTCGTGGCCGAGGGGTCTAAGGCGGCAGATTCAAGTGGATAATACCGAAGCTTGCCTAACTTTAAGTTGGGTTTGTTCACTATGGTAGTTCATAGTTGAATTCTCTGTTGGCGAAAGCCGCGCGAGTTCGAATCTCGCCGAATGCATCTTCTAACTTCATTTTTTTTTTGTTTCATTATTTTTTTGGCTGGCAATCGACCTCGCACTAAAAGAAAAAAAAAAGAAATAAAATTCCCCAGAGAAAATGACCAATCATAAGATATCCAGATGTTGGGTCACTTCTATTTCACACCACTTCTATAATCTCATCCCATTTGACCAAATTTGACCATTACGAGCTCGAACCAGCGTAAAAACTTGTCGTAGCAACGACCCGGTCCCAGCTATTATTGTCTTGTTGTCCCTCTATTACCATATACGGCATGTTTTATTTTGACACCACGCTAAATTTAGAACTCGGGCTTAAAATTTGGCTTAACATTTACGAACCCACATGTCAGGAACCAATTACATCATGGCTTCTTTCAAATGGGATATATTATTTTTCTGGCTGGTTTAGGAATAATAATAACTTCTATTATTAGCCCCACATATAGCTGCAAAAGTATAAATTCAGGTACATTTTCCAGGCTTTGAACTATTCCAACTATCAAACTTCATTCGCTTCAGGTTTTGATTAATTAACTACAATAATAATAAAAATGCAATTCAAATCACTCGTCTTATTATCAGCTGCTAACTACGCATTAGGGGTTTCATTAATCTCGGTCTCTGATAATGATAAATTAGATAACAAGGGATTAAGTTCAATTCATGAAGGAGCTGGAATTAATTATTTCTTCCTTAATAGTAAAGGACCACAAGGAGAAGATTTTACTTATGATGCTGATAAGAAACAATTAAGTACTAAATTAGGAACTCTTCCTACTACTGTTGGATTAGAAGGATCAATTTTAGTTAATGGGGTATTAGGTCCAGGAGAAGTTGTTGTTAATGATGGAGTTGTTTCTATTAATGGTACCGATCAATTTTATGGTTGTATGAACACTAATGACCCTTATAGCTATTCAACTTCTAGATATATGGTAACTACTAGTGAATCTAGTGGTGATTGTATTCCAATTCAACTTAAATTTTCTGATTCTGATGATTCTTCTTCTGTAACTTCTTCTAGTGCTGAAGTTACTTCAAGTATTAGTGGTTATTCTAATGGTACTGTTACCACTTCTTCTGCTACTACCACTACTGTTAACACTTGTAATGAAGAATGTACTAAAACTTCTGAACCTACTTCAAGTGCTCCAGCAATCAGTTCTACTTACGATGGTGGTCAAGCTGCCAATGCTGCTAATTTCGGATTAGCTGGATTAGCTATTGCTGGTGCTTTATTGATTTAAGCATACCCCTTGTTGCATTAATGTTTGATTTTCTGTTGTGTTTAAAAGAGTTTTATAGTAATATGTAATTGTTCATAATAAATAATCTGTTCAATAATCTTAATAAAGCATATGTAATTGTATAGTATAAGGGTATATCATCCTCATAATCACTCATAATCACTCATAATCACCCACAAGACTGTAGGGCATACAGCATATAGTGGCTAGTGGCTAGTATGATTTAAGCTTTATTTATCTATTTTTAAGTCAAGCAAATTGAATTATTAAGGATTTTTCCCCCCACAATCATTATGACGTATTTGTTCCAAACGTAAATACTCTCCCTGAAGCATAGTTCCCTCGTGGTTTATTTAAAGTACTACCAATATAACCCCAGCTAATTTAAGTACAAATTAAGGTTATTACCATGCCGAGAATCATAATAAACAGTGCTCAAAGCCGTTGCGATATATAAATGTTACATTAAAGATAGCCTTTGTTGAAAGTCAAGTACGCTTATCAACCGAATACCAGCAATAATATGACTTTCTCCATCTCCGCGAATGGCTGCAACACTTGCTGCAAATATTTTGTGCTAATTTTAGAAGCGAGCACTTGATCCCACGCACCTGTGAAACCTTATCTGATACTACCAGCATTAAGTGGATGGTAAACAGTGATAATATCAAACCATGTTGTCAAGGCCAAAGTACCTTATGAAAACAAACACAAGAAAATCTTGTAACCTTAATTATCTGAACCTTACTCTACCTTACTACTTAAGCAAATACCGTAGAGAAAATCTATATAAACCCATCAAATGTCCCTAGAGAATCAGTTGAAATCAAGACCATCATCCATCAAATAATTAATATGAAGCTTTTAAGTTTATTACCAATATTATCAATTGCATCAGCCTTGAGTTCTTCTGTTGAATCTGGTAACGGGGATATCAGTAGTCAATCTTCTAGTGCTTCAGTTATTGCTCCTTATGCTAACAGTACATCTAGTAATACTGATCCAGCTACCATTACTAAACCCGTAACTGTTACTGACTATACTACTTACTGTCCAGAACATACTACCGTGACTATCACTACATGTGATGACCATAAGTGTAACCCAACTACCATAACTGTTGAAGAACCTACCACCCTTACAGTTACCGGTACTTGTGTTGTCCCATCACCATCTACTACCGAGGAACCTACTACTGTTACCAAGCCAAAAACTGTTACTGACTATACCACTTATTGCCCAGAACATACTACTGTGACTATTACCACATGTGATGACCATAAGTGTAACCCAACTACCATAACTGTTGAAGAACCTACTACCCTTACAGTTACCGGTACTTGTATTGTCCCATCAGTATCTAACCCAGGTACCACAGAGACTGCCAAACCTACCACAGAACCTACCACTGGACCATCCCCAGCTTCTGGTACAACCAAACCTACTACAGAACCTACCACCGAGCCATCCCCAGCTTCTGGTACCACCAAACCTACTACAGAACCTACTACCGGGCCATCCCCAGCTACATCAGCCAGTAGTTCTCACCAAGAAACCGTTGCAGCAGCCTCAATGCCACCCTCTCAACAAGGTGCTGCCATCCAATTAAGTCCCTTACCAGCATTTATAGCATCATGGGCAGTAGTAGGGGCTGCCATTATTTGGTGAAGTGATTTTTATGTTTCTGGATTTTATTGTTATTTTTCGTTATTTTTCGTTATTCGTTAATTATTCTATATAGTTAATATATGTCTACTATCACAAATTTCAGGCCTCAATGTAATAGACAATGTCACTGTTTTGACGGATCTAATTTCGGTAACTGATTTGAGACCCTGATGTCCCACGCGAGAACCTCATAATAGGGCTTATAGCCGGTACAGTAGTCTTGATCTGGTCAAACCTGATGGTTTATAGGTTAGGATTACAATCATCAAACATTACCATCATAATCCCCCCTCTTCCTAGCCCCTATTTTCACAATCTGTTGACCATTGGCAATATTAATGGTGGGGAGAGCATCTACCGGATCATTGCTTCCCCAGCCAATTTTTTTTTTTTTTTTTTGCAACTGTTTTTGTTTTCTACTGAATTCCACGTCGCGGCATCCGGTACCGACACGTAGTAATAAATCGACAGCAAACTCCAATATATATATTTAACTTGAAAGTACACATCACTTTTAACTGGAAGAAAGTTAACAATTGAATCAGTCAACATGTCTCAGGTAACCCCTAAGAAGCATACCAAATCACAATCAGCTTATGTATGTATTTAGCTTTAGCACCAGCCCCGTTGACCTTGTCTCAGCACCTTGGGCTAGTCCGATTTCTATAATCAACTGATGTTTTTACTTTTACTAACCAAAGTTCTTTTAGGCATTTGATAATACTGCTACCAATGTAGCAGCATCACAAATGAGAAATGCATTGAATAAATTAGTTGATTCAGTTGAAGATAAACAAGAACAGAAGAAATTTGAAGATCAAATGGATTCATTTTTTGCATTATTTAGAAGATATTTATCAGATAAAGTATCCGGGACTGCTTTAGATTGGGAAAAAATCAAATCTCCAAGTAAAGAAGAAGTAGTTAATTTTAATTCCTTACAAAATGATGATGCTAGTAATTTATCCAAATTAGCGGTGTTAAAATTAAATGGGGGATTAGGTACATCAATGGGATGTGTTGGACCAAAATCAGTCATTGAAGTTAGGGATGGTAATACTTTCCTTGATTTAACCGTTAGACAAATTGAACATTTAAATAGAAATTATGATACTGATGTTCCATTATTATTAATGAATTCTTTTAATACCGATAATGATACTGCCAAGATCATTAAAAAATATCAAGGTCATAGAATTAGAGTTCGTACTTTTAATCAATCAAAATTCCCAAGAATTTTTAAAGATTCTTTATTACCAGTACCTTCAAGTCATGATGATGCTTTAGAAAGTTGGTCTCCTCCAGGTCATGGAGATTTATTTGAAAGTTTAGTTAATTCTGGTGAATTAGATTATTTATTAAGTCAAGGTAAAGAAATTTTATTTGTATCAAATGGAGATAATTTAGGAGCTACTGTTAATCCAAATATTTTAAATCATATGATTGAAACTAATTCTGAATTTATTATGGAATTAACTGATAAAACTAGAGCTGATGTTAAAGGGGGGACCTTGATTAATTATGATGGTCAAGTTAGATTATTAGAAATTGCTCAAGTTCCTAAAGAACATGTTGAAGAATTTAAATCTATTAAAAAATTTAAAAATTTCAACACCAATAATTTATGGATTAATTTAAAAGCTATTAAAAGATTAGTTGATTCTAATGGAATTCAAAGTGAAATTATTCCTAACCAAAAAACCATTTCTAAAGGGTCAAGTGATATTAATGTTTTACAATTAGAAACTGCCGTTGGTGCTGCTATTAAACATTTTAATAATGCTCATGGTATTGTAGTGCCAAGATCTAGATTTTTACCAGTTAAAACATGTTCTGATTTATTATTAGTTAAATCTGATTTATTTTATTTGGAACATGGAGCTTTAAAATTAGATCCAAATCGGGATGGATTTGCTAATCCTCTTATTAAATTAGGATCTCATTTTAAAAAAGTATCTAATTTCCAAGCAAGAGTTCCTCATATGCCAAAGATTTTAGAATTAGATCATTTAACTATTACTGGTAATGTTAATTTAGGTAAAAATGTTACTTTAAAAGGTACCGTAATTATTGTATGTCATGAAGGTGATAAAATTGATATTCCTAATGGGTCTATATTAGAAAATGTGGTGGTTACTGGAAGTTTATCAATTTTAGAGCATTAGGGATTGTTGGTTCTTTTATAGGCATAATTATTATCCTACAACGATAGGGTAAATTTAGTCATGATAAAAAATGTTATGCCATAGTTTTTAGTTAGTGTTGTTTTATGTATATGTGTATGTATATGTATGTATATGTATGTATATGTATATATATGGTAAAATGTTTAGTACTAGAAGATTTCTCTATGGGTTTATCGTACCATTCTGATATGGACTCATTGGCGGACTCATTGGCGGAGTCGGTGCGAACATCATTCCAAATCACTCCATTTAATTCCATCTCATTTATATCCTCCTAATCCTAACCTCTAATATTATCATTCACCACAATGTTACCTGAACCTCTTAACCTACAAGAATGGATCAAAAATAATGAAGACCTTTTAAAACCTCCAGTCAATAATTATTTGGTTCATAAAGGAGGGTTTTCTATTATGATCGTTGGGGGGCCTAATGCTAGAACTGATTATCATATTAATCAAACCCCAGAATATTTCTATCAATTTAGAGGAACCATCTGTTTAAAAGTAGTTGATGAAGGAGAATTCAAAGACATTTATATTAAAGAAGGAGAGTCATTTTTATTGCCACCTAATACTCCTCATAATCCTACCAGATTTGAAAATACCATTGGATTAGTAGTTGAACAAGATAGACCAAAAGGAATTGATGATAAAGTAAGATGGTATTGTAGCAATTGTAAAGAAGTTATTCATGAAGTGACATTTTACTGTTATGATTTAGGGACTCAAATTAAAGAAGCTATAATGAAATTTGATGAAGATATGAATGCAAGGACATGTGATAAATGTGGAACTTTGAATTATTCAAGGCCACAATAAGTTGTCAGAATAGATGGCTAATACAGATGCTAATACAGACCGCAATACAGATGCTAATAGCGTAACGTGTATATAGGGAAAAAGTCACACCATACTGATAACAACATATATAATATCAATCTATATATATACATATGATTTAATCAACTCTCTTTATTCTTTCTTACTCTTTGTATAGAATTCTTCACCTTTTTCAAATATAACATCAATAACTTTCTCTACGGGTTCATCAAATACATAAGGAAGCATTGGCACAATACCTAAACCAATTCCTACCGGACCATAAGATTTTAACATTTTACTACCAGAATTCTTAAATAACATTGAAGAATATCTAACAGCATTATGAATAGTAAAAGCAGGTAATCCCATTGAAGCTATACTTTGAAAAACTCCTCTTTTAATTCCCAGCAATCTCCAATCTTTTTCCACTAAACTTTCATTGCTTTCATCGAATAATCCTTTAGCAATTGGATTAGCTGGTGGATAGGGATAATCCCAAGGTTTTAAATCATTTATATATCTTCCTTCACTTTTCATTTTAACTTTCCAAGAAGCATACCCAACATCACCTAAGATATATAACCAAGATATCCCATACCCTAAACTTACTAAATATGGATGGGCAACTGGTCTAAAACTTTCACCAATATCTGAAGTATAAGCTACATATCTATGAGATGCTAATAAAATGGTTCTAAATCTATTAGCATAAGCAGCATATCTTAATCCGGTCTCATCAAGTTCAGGAACATCCTCATCGGGTTTGACTGCTTCAGTGATTTGATTCAAGATGATTTCGCCTTGCTCTTTAGTCATTATGGAACACGAGTAAATAGATTTGATGAAAAGTTGAATACTTAAACTACTAGGGATCACATCTAGAGCGCGGCCATAATCGCATAGAATGATCATTACTATTACAGACCTAAGATAATAACCAATTAACTGATTCTACTACTACAATGTCTCTATCTTAAACACGCTTTAAACATATTTTAAAACCTATTTGAAAACCTATTTCAAACCCTATTTAAAAAACTAAGCCCATTTGTCAGAACACTTACCAACTACTCCATTTCCATGAAGATTCACCAGGATTAACTACTTCTCTTTCATTTTGAGCAAATTCTACTCCTTTACCAGGACCAGCAAATGCTACAGAAAATAAAAATCCAATAAAATCAGGTTCACCAGCTTTAACAGTTTTAAGGTATGAATCTTTAGCCTCTTGAGCAGAAATAACTTTGGAGTCAAATTTAGATCCAGTTTCCTTCTCAGCTTCTTCAACTACTTCTTTAACTTTCTTCATACCAGAATAAATTCTATAAGCTGGTAAAACTTTAGATGGATCAACAGTACAGATATAACCAATAGTTTTAGCAATATCTACACCAGTACTAAATGGGAAGGCACAATCTTCACTTCCCACATATGTAACAGTTTTCTTTTCTTTATCAATTCCAATATGATTAACAAACCCATATAAGAAAATGGGTGGGATTCTAAAGAATCCATTATAAATACTTACAACTTTAGTATCATGTTTAACTTTATTAGTATGATCAGTTTTAATAGAATTACCAGGATGGGATTCTTCAGCAGGAATTTTATCGTTTTCACATCCGAATTCTGATGGAATATAAATCTTTGGTTTAACTGCTTTAATTAAAGTTTCTAACCCTGAAAGAATTTCTGGTTTTGGTCCGGTTAATGAAATTATAATATCAGTACCTTTTAATTGAGTAGCTAAATCATTTGATGGATCAGAAATGGTTCCTTGGATGAATTGAATTTTGTCATTACTTTCTTTAGATTTATCTTGAGTAGTAATGGCTTTAACAGGGTATTGGATTTTACCATCATATTTAGAATCTTGTAATTCTTTTAATACTGCTGGTCCTAAACAACCAGAGGTTCCAAAAATAGCAATAGAAGTCATTTTATGTATTTATGTGTGTGTTGAATGTGTGTTTGTTATCAAATTAATTGATGGTTGATTTTAATCTGGGGATGATTGAAGGGGGTTTAAATACAATTGCAGCCACCGGATTTATTAATAATAGGACTCTTGTTAAGATTCCCTAATACTCGGGAAACTTTGGCACTTTCCCGAAGGCTTGCAGAAAAGAATTATGCGCCTTTTTTATTAGGTAACATAATTTCAGACGCAAGTGATGCTAAGGTTCGGAAAAGTGGTAGACTGTTCCGAGATCTATTCAATGAGTAAGCTACACAGTAACACTTATTACAAGTGGAACCAAGTAGACAGATGGATATGGTAAGCAGTTAGGTAATCATGTAAGACAATGAATATTATTCTGGAAAGAGCAATAATGTGATTAGTGGGGTGAGGTAGTAAGCAGCAGTAGTAAGCAGAGGTAGTAAGCAGAAGTAGTAAGCAGAGGTAGTAAGCAGCAGTAGTAAGCAGAAGTAGTAAGCAGAGGTAATAAGGTAGTAAGCAGAGGTAGTAAGCAGAGGTGGTAAGCAGGTAAGCAGCAGTACTAACCAGCAGTACTAACCAGCAGCACTAACCAGCAGCACTAACCAAGCATACTAGCAAAATATACTAAACATACAGTTACCAGAACCCCTACAGTCCGAGGCCCCGAGATCATTAGCTGCACTCCTTCTTATTCACTATTCACCTATTCACGTATTTACCAAGATC
Organism: Yamadazyma taylorii; assembly: GCA_030583035.1. Lineage (NCBI taxonomy): Eukaryota > Fungi > Ascomycota > Pichiomycetes > Serinales > Debaryomycetaceae > Yamadazyma > Yamadazyma taylorii. The sequence goes on along the minus strand of JAJMHJ010000015.1, from coordinate 165,974 downwards.
CCCACTTCCATAAACTCTCACCAGGATTAATCTTTTCCCTCTCATTTTCAGTAAATGTAACCCCACAACTAGGTCCCTCATTAACAAGCCAGCATAAAAATTTAACGAAATCTGGATTTCCACTATCAACAGTTTGTTTAAATTCTTGTTTTAATTCTTCAACAGTTTTATAAATTGGCTTTAAAGTAATCCCCAACTCTTTTTCCTTTTCTTGAGCAACCTCTTTAACGGTAATTGAATCAGAATAAACTCTATAATCATCCAATAACTTTGTAGGATCAGATAATGCTATTGTAGTGATACAATTCATTAAATCTTCACACGTAGTAAATTGAACCACAGAACCTCCATCAGCTACTTGAGGAGGACAATCTTTAACATAAGTCACAGTTTGATTATTTAAATCAATTCCAATATGAGCCACAAATCCATGCAAAAAATAACCAAACCTGAAATAACCAGTACAAATTCTTACCGATTTAATCCCCATATCTCTAACGTTTTTCACGTGTGCTAACTTCAGTTTCATCATTGGATGGGTTACATTTTCATCGAGTTTATCATTATCAGTTCCATATTCTGGGGGGATATAAAGAGCTGGTCTAACTCTTGATAAAAACAATTCACTGTTACTTAAGGCATCTTCTTGTCCTGGTAATAATGAAATCACAACATCAATGTTTTTAAATTGGTCTGCTAATTTTTCATCAGTTAATTGTCCTTGAATAAATTCAATCTTGTCAGTAGATTCACTAGACCGATCTTTTGAACTGATGGCTTTAATAGGATAATTGATGTTATCTGAATACTTTGAGGCTTGTAATTCCTTTAATAAGGGAGCTCCAATGACTCCAGAAGTTCCAATAACTGCAATGGTGGTCATGATTGAGGTTGAATATTAATATCAATTATTTTAAAGATGACTTCAGTTTGCTTTTAAATTCAGTTTGCTTTTAAATTCAGTTTGCTTTTAAATTCGCAGCTTCCTGAAGGACTATTTGATTGGTACACATTAAACACATCGCGGAGTTTGGTCGCAATTGGCACTAATTGGTTCTCATTAACAAGGGAATAAACAATTGGAGAAGAAGTAATTATGAGTAAAGACCAACGGAAAGTTGGGAAGATTCTTCGAAGTAAAAGTAAAGTTCCAATCAAACACGATTCTAGTGATACATTGATATATCTTATTTATCTAGATTATCTAAATCGAATGATTGGTAGTTCTACCAGTAATAATACTGTAGATTTACAGACATTAAAACAACAACTGGAAATATTGGCAAGGAGGTTTCGGGGATGAATGGGTGAAAGGATGTGATAGCATAGAAGAGACAGAGACAGAAATGAATGGTTCAACCGGCATATTTATAGGTATTTAGGGTATAGATAAAGGAGTATAGTACAATGGATAAATGTAACCCACTGGTACCAGATGATTCAAACTACTGCGAGCTGGCACCAACAACAAGCAGCTGCGAATAATTTCGATCACCCTCATTCTGTAAATTTATCAATACAACTCACAACTCACAACTCCCTACTACCTTCCAGTTATACATTCCACATCCACCATGTCGTCATTCACTATCATAGTTAGATACATAGATTCTAATAAGGGACAAAATATCAAAGACTTGGAAATTCCTACTGATGGTACCCTCAGCTACCAAAAGCTCAAACAGTCCATCCGTCAAAGTAATCCATACTGTTCCAATAAACGATTGAAATTAATTTATAATGGGAGAGTATTAAATGAATATTTTAATTTCACAAACGACCTTACCATTAATGCTGAAACCGGTAAAGTATATATCCATTGTGTTATAGGAGAGGAATTGACTCGTGATCAACTCTCTAAAGAAAATCAATTAGATAATCGAGAAATCACTAGAAGCACCAATCCAGAAATCATTGGTTTTGATAGATTGTTACAACAAGGATTCACCCAAGAAGATATTAATGATTTAAGAAGCCAATTTGAACAAATATATAATCTTGATCAACCATCTGCTCAAATAAACGATTTAGAAGAAGAAGAAAGACGACAGAATTATATTCGTCAATTGGAAGAAAGATGGATTGAACTGACTATTGGTGGGAATAATAATCCTAATGGTACTAGTGGATCCAGTATTAATATTGATAATCCTACTAGACCAGGTGATGGTAATAATAATGTAGATACCAATGCAGAAGAAACCATGACTCATCCAGTCCCTCAAGCAGAATTAGAAGATAATCATAATGAAGATTTGCTTATAGGACTTTTAGTTGGAGTATTTTTAGGAGTCATTGGACTTATTTTTATAACAGCTGATGATACAGTGTTTAATAAAAGACAAAAGATGGCCATTATAGCTGGATTATTTATAAACTTTTCCATAGCTATAGTTAGAGGCCAGTGGATATGATAGATAATAAAGAGAATATTACTACTATATAATTATGAATGTATGACCTACCAGCCCTTAATAATCCTCATATAACATAAAGAAGAAAAAACTCCTCTATGACATGGGTAAGGAAAATTAAACTGAGCATTAAGATGGACAAAGTTAATCTCGCCATTAACTTGACGCTTGCCAGCTCGTAGCATAAAATAAAACTGACAAGCAACACGGTAATAGTTAAGGCTGCCGCACAAAGAATCAAAATTTTTTTTTGGTGACGATGAGTTGGTTTATATAGTCTCAGATTGGCGGCCGGGTAACTTAATCATCTCGAAGATTTTTACTCTCATGCCTAAACCGGGAGAGAATCGAGTAAGCCCATGACTAGGCTAGGAAGAAAGAGAGACAGAAAAGGGATACAACCGGGGTATTAGAGGTGTCATTACCTTGTAGATATTATATTCATTAAACTCCTCAACTCAACCTGTACATTTCTAGACTCTATAAACTATTAGTTCATTGGTAACCAATTATAAGTCGGACTTAATCATCAGATCAAGGCCAACTAAAATGTCGCCGGTGCCGGCGTATTCCAAAGGGGTGGGGTGACGGGATTATGGCGACGGGATTATGGCGATAGGAGTAATTTATGGAGATGTCGTATCGGGATTGAGTCAGAGTGATGTCGTGTGGAGAAAAAAATTCTCAATTTTGTCCAGTCCATTAGTAGATAAATCTAATCAAGAATTGGTATATACTTGAAAAGATTAAAAGGATTACATAGTCAATTGACACTTGTTATTTTTTGAAGCAAACTCCATACGTAAACAAGTAAAAAGACTCTTTCCAATTGATCGTTGTACTTCAATACCATCATTTATCAACACTAAAACCCAAACAAACACAATGTCGGATAAACCATTACCATTTATTTATCAATTTATTTCGGGAGCCATTGCTGGAGTCTCAGAAATCTTGGTTATGTATCCATTAGATGTAGTTAAAACTAGACAACAATTAGATTCCACCAATGCTTATAAAGGGACCTTGAACAGTTTGAAAAAAATTGTTAGTGAAGAAGGATTCTCAAGATTATATAAAGGGATTAGTGCTCCAATTTTAATGGAAGCACCAAAAAGAGCTACAAAATTTGCTGCTAATGATGAATGGGGGAAATTCTATCGGAAAAGCTTTGGTATGACTACCATGAATCAACCATTAGCAATTTTAACTGGAGCCACTGCTGGAGCCACCGAATCATTTGTAGTTGTTCCATTTGAATTAATTAAAATTAGATTACAAGATAAATCTACCAAGTTCAATGGAATGGTCGATGTCAGTAAACATATTATAAAAAACCATGGGGTTTTCGGGTTATATAAAGGATTAGAATCAACTTTATGGAGACATATTATGTGGAATGCTGGATATTTTGGATTAATTCATCAAGTTAGAAACTTAATGCCAAAGCCTAAGACTAGTAGTGAAAAAACTTTAATTGATTTGACTTGTGGAACTATTGGAGGAACTTTTGGGACTGTTTTGAACACCCCATTTGATGTGGTTAAATCAAGAATCCAAGCAGGATCATCAAAATATATATGGACATTCCCATCATTATTTACAGTAGCTAGAGAAGAAGGATTTGTGGCTTTATATAAAGGGTTTATTCCTAAGGTCTTAAGATTAGGTCCAGGGGGTGGTATATTATTAGTGGTATTTACTACTTGTATGGATTTCTTTAGAACTGTTCATTATAAGTAAGCAAGAAGGGTCTAATTAAATGTCTATAGGGCTACATATGGAATATATATCATCTGTTTATTGTCTACCTCTACCATCATATATTAATTATTACTTCATTTAAATTGAATTCAACATTAGGTACCAGCAGTTTCTCCTTCACTTCAGGCTTAAATGAATCAATTACACTGAGTAATTCTGGCGAATCAGCATCCAAATCCATTACTCCGATTTTAGTATTATCATCATTAAATAAATCAAATTTTTGCTTACAATAATCTAATCCTTTAATCAAATTCAAGACCTCAAACTGACTTAAATCTATAGTATTAACCACATCAAAGCTTACTAATAATTCATAAAGAATATCACATTTGATTGTTCCATTTATCAGTAATCCATGTTCTAATAATAATAATATTTGTTGCAGTAATCCAGAATTATGGATATATTTATGATTGAATGTTAATAATTTCACACACGATTTAAATAATTCATTATAATGATAATTTTCATCTATAGATTTATGATTAATGACATGAATTAATTTTATGGCATTAATAAAATTATCAACATTCAATTTTCGATTAAGATTGAACCTGATGAGAATTAACAAATCATCCAAGATATATGATAATAATGGTTTCTGATCATTATCAGATTTATTTAATGGAATTATAGGACTTCTCTGACGACATAATTTCCAATCTAATTCATTAATAGTTAGCTCTTTAATATTTTCAAGGGCAATAATCATAGATATCATCATTAAACAAACTCTAGTGTTCGATATAGATTGTTTGGATTTATATTGATACATCAACAAATAAGATACCAAACAACACCATGTGTTAATAAAGTCATTATTACCATAATCAGAATTATCCATAAATAAATCCATGAAATTATTCAGATGATTCATTAAATTATACAAGTATAAATTGATGGGTAATAATTCTAAGAGCTCAAAATTATCCAATTCTAATTGATGAAATTCTCGAACTCGATAGTCAAATATATCCTTCAATTCTTTAATGTGCACCAGTTCTTTGGAATTTTCAATTAATTTATTATTGATGAATTTATTATTCAAATATTCATTAGAAAAATTAAGCAAATTACCAGTAAACCAATTAAAAAATGATTCTCCCATTACTTGAGTATCAAATAAATCATTGGTATAATTATGACTGTATTTCAAATTAAATTTCAAAATGGTTAATGTTTGATATTTTATTTGATGATATTTCGAACCATTAAGATCATATTGATATCCATTATGATCATGATCATCATCACCACAAGTGTTTAATAATCCAAGTATATAAAATATTCTTATAGTAGATTCAAGGGATAATCTAATAGTAGCAGGAGTGATATTTTCTTCATCAGAATAATCAGGACAAGTTTTGAACAATAAATCAACGAATAATTCAATATAATTGGGGAAATCCTTATTAAAGGTTATTAAGGCAGTAATTCCTTGTGATTTAATAGCCATCAAATAATCATAGACGAAAAAAATAATTTCTTTGGTGATACTTAAAGAAGTTTGATGAACTTCTGGTAGCTCCAAACTAAGCACTAATTTATTTAAGAACCATTGGATTGTAGTGAAAAGAGAATGATAATCAATGGTTTTTTGAGGTATAGGTTTAGATGATTTACTGATTGAATCACCTATATCATGGCTTAATTCCAGGGTAGATTCATTAGATTCATGAGATCCTTGAGGCTCTTGAGGTGGGTGTGACTGGGGCTGATCCTGTTGTTTTTGCTCATTCCCTTCAGATCTCTTACGGTCGAAACCTGAATTGGCTTTACCACCCACGTGAATACAATTAAGAATAGTTCGAATAATTCGTAAGATATTTAATATCAATTGTAATCTCAATTCTTCATCAATATTCTTAAAAATGGGGCTATTGGCACCATCTGATTGGATAGATTTAGAATCATTTGATAAGTCTTTAACATCGGTTGAAGCATCGGCATCACCAGGGTCTGATTGTTTGAGGTCAGTAATATCATCTTCTTCTACTGGCAGGGGTTTAATGTCACCGTTCCCTTTGATATCTCCAGAGGATTGTGAATTCCCAGTGGGTTCCGATCCTTCCACTTCAGAATATTCAATAGCATCTTTGAAAAAATCGATTCCGTAATTTAAAAGGTTAATTATAAATTCATCATTGACATAATCATTATGAGATAAATTAGCGTCCAAGAGAGCTTTTAATCCATTTGTATGAACAAAGGTTGAGTAAAAAGCCTTGTAGTAGCCGAAGTCCTTATGGACATTTGGATTGAATAAGGTTGAATAAAGTTGGAGGGCCTGTTGTTCCATGAATTGAAGGGTAGTGGTCGGTGTAGATGTTGGTATAGAATTGGTTATTGATGTGTATGCGGTTGCAAGATATACAGGCTATGAAGTCGCGTTTTTTGAGGATGGGACGGAGGGTGGGGCGATGCAGAGACAAGTAGTCAGAACAAGTCTAGAGATATAGCCAGATCGTGAGGATGGTTGGCCCTACCTCGCACTCTTACCACCAACAGAAACTTCTAGAATAATTCGTGCCAATTGACTGTTCTCACCCACGACCAACCGATCATTTAAAATCCACCATAATTTTTGAGTCAGAAATTTGTTGCTTAAACTACTACAAATATAATTAATATGTCAGATTGGGATACCGTTACAGTTATTGGACAAAAAGCTAGAGTTGGTGGGGGTGGACCAAGACAACATGTAGCTAAAAGTCAAAGTCAAATTAATGCTGCTAGAAGAAGTGGGAATGTTGTGTCGACCGATAAGAAATATGGATCCACCAATGTTAAAACCAATCCAGAAGGTCAAAGATTAACTAAATTAGATGATGCTGATGATGTTGTTAAAGTTAAAAAAGTAGATGCTAGTGTTGGTAAAACTATTCAAATTGCCAGACAAGAAAAAAAGTTGACTCAAAAAGATTTAGCCACTAAAATCAATGAAAAACCTCAAGTTATAAATGATTATGAAGCTGGAAGAGCTCAACCAAATCAACAAATTTTAGGAAAGATGGAAAGAGCTTTAGGGGTTAAATTGAGAGGAAAGCAAATAGGAGAACCATTATTTAAGAAAAAGACATAGGCATATAATGAATAATGACATTGCTGATAAGTAGTGGACTAGTTAGGGGTTTACTGGCTAGTTTGAATGTAGTAGAACCGGGGGGGACGGGGGGACAGGTACTTTAAGGGGAGACGGTAGTTGACAGTAGTGGGATGGTGTAGTGGGGACTGTAATCAGGTACACGGTGGTACGATATGGTATCAAAGTAGCAGTAGTGATTCGAGGTCCGAGTCTTGTGAGTATAAGAGGTACCATGAACAAAGTTGGTGGTACGGAGCCTTGAGTCATCATAGGAGTGTTGACTGTCAGTCTGTTCAGTGTCTCTTTAGTGTGTTCAGTGTCCCTTTAGTGTGTTCAGTGTCTCTTTACTGTTCAGTGTACTCTGGTCCTTACACTCTATTACCTCTGTTCAGTGTCCCGTGTCCCTTTACCCTGTCCTGTGTACTCTGGTCCTTACACCCTAACCTCTGTTCTCTCGCATTCGGACTTCTCAGTTGAGCACTCTCTAAAATCTCAACAACGGTATCATGGTCTTACCCTACACACACCAACTATGGTATAACCCAAAAACTTAAACTCTATCAATTGCCAAGATCATTAATAAAGTTTCTGCTCATCTAGGCAATGAAATGTACCAGGCACTAGATAGCGAAATGTACCAGACACTGGATAGTGAAATGTACCAGACTGAACAGTGAAATGTACCAGACACCAGACATCAAAATCATACCCAGTGATTGACTAATTAGGACTTGTGGGGAGTGATAGTGATTATGATTATCGTTATGATCATCAATAATTCCGGTCTATAATCTCCCTACTAACCTGATATCGTAAATTAGGATCCCCTCCTTATCTCAAAACTTTATAATGATATCGCTTACGGCTATATCCTTACTCGGTCGCTTCTATATTCCTCTCGCTTACAATTACCACTGGCCCATTGATGTCAGTGGTTGATCTTCTCAAACCCTCACAATAGCCGTTCTCAAGGCTCGGGATAATTATCCATTATCACCCTGGAATGTATTAACTATGGCCTGTGGGCCTGTACATTATATGGTTATATCAATTACGTCGATAATTATTTTGTTTCTGTTACATTATTGGTTTATCATCATCCAATCGTCTTATCTCTAATCAACTCTTGTCCATGTATCTACTGTCCTGAAGGTTAGAGTTCATCTCTTATCAGCATATTCATGCACCTCAATTGTGTCTGTTTACGTCAAGCCACAAGCTATTATATGGTTAATGATTACCGAGACGACCATCTGGGATTATTTTTTTTCCTGTTCACTATTGCCGTTTAGTGCTTTTGATAGATAAACTGACTTTATCTGTGGGGTCCCAGACCTGTTTCTTTTTTTTTTTTTTTTTTTTTTTTTTTTTTTTTTTTTTTTTTTTTTTTTTTTTT